>PVKM010032021.1:0-16569 GCA_004027735.1 Carollia perspicillata
AAGTTTACAAATACTATGTCCTAATTTTAGGATCAGACAAATTCCAACAATAAAATCATAATGACCATAGCCAATATATGCCAGCACCTGAGTTGATTTACTGTTGTGTAAATACGATATTAATCCTGAAGTAAGGCAGTAAACCCTATTCTCTGTCCCGGTTTATCAATGAAGAGATTGAACTTTAGAGAAGTTACATGCCCAAGGTCACAAAGCAAGTAAATAGCTAAGCAGGAACTTGAACACAGGTATAACTCAACTCTAGAACCCATGCTCCTAACGTCTACAATTGTTGCCCGTACCTAGTGTTTAGCCGAGTGGTACCCATCTCAATCTGAGTAGTGAGGACAACAATAAACGCAATAATAATAGTAATGTCTGCGAACCTACTGTGAAACTACTGTAAGTCAGGCCCAATGCCAAGCACATCATAATTGTTAAATATAACCCTCAGAGCTCTTTAACACAGGTAAAATTACCTCCATTTCATAAGTGAGGGACTGAAGCCAAGAAAGTCTTAGTAACATTTACAGTCATATACCCAGAATTATAGCAAGGCTTATTTTTTAACTAAATTCTATCACACAACTAAGCTGATGATCTTTGTATTTTCCCTCCTTGCATTGGCCTTTCTGAGTCTTTTGTATACACATCCGCCGATAACATCAACAGTCAAGTAGTTCATTCTAAATCAAAAATAAATGTGTAATGCCGGACTGTTTACAGCAGGGGTGTCAAACTCATTTTTGCCGGGGGCCACATCAGCCTCACGGTTGCTTTCGAAGGGCTGAAATAATTTTGGGACTGTGTAAATGTAACCACTCCTTAACTGTTAGGGAGTTGAAATTGCATTTGGCCCTTCGAAGGCAATCGTGAGGCTGACGTGGCCCCCAGTGAAAATGAGCTTGACACCCATGGTTTATAGTAATAATGCATGATACCATGATAGTGTAAAGAATATGGTTGTAGTCAATTCATGGATTCATTTCTTAGTGTTTGGCTGCATGTTAGCACTTTCCCTAAGGTGACTTCATTAAATCTGCTCTGATCCATTATTTGTGGATTTGTATAAATATTCAAATGATATTCCTATAATATTAAAATGAACCATTCCCCTTGTTTCCCAATTTTGGAGGGGATGACTCACTGACATCTCTACCAGTTTACTGTAAATTAGTAAAGGCCTAACATAAATAAAGAAAAAGGGATCATTTCAGGAAATATTTCAGTTGTCACAGCTGGGAACCTATGAAGCCTCTGTAAAATATCGGAGCACAAATTGAGATATTTAAAGAGACAACAGGGAGGTACAGGAAAGAAGAGGTCATTCTCTGGCATGGGCCTCACAGACTCCTTCCGTGTCAGGCATCCATGCCCCAGAACAGGCAGAGAGAAAGGGTGAGGGCAGATGTTCTATTCCCCATTTTGCATCATCCTGGAAAAAGAAATCCAGGGTGTGTCTGCAACAAGAGGACCTTAACAACTCCTTGCTCCTTCCTAGCAGCTGCTAGTCCTGTTGAATATTCAGACATTCTGCAGCTGCTCCCAATCTGCGAGTACATCCAGATGGCTGCCACCAGGATGCAAGGCACCTTCCGGAAGGAGGTCATAAACAGCCAGCCTGAGCTTAGGCGACCTTCAACGGAAGATCATGGTGGAAGCCCAAAATAGGACTGTGATGCCTCCCAGGGCTTGTAGGCCCCTCAGGATTATGAAGTCTTGGCTGCCGAGTTCTCCTGGGAGAGAACTTATTTATTCTCAGAAAAATTACTGTGGATCTGAGTTTGGCTCTAGCCCATCTCCTTTCTGCCTTCAACTCCTGAATTGGACACTAACTTATGGAAGGCAGCCGTAAGACAAGGCTGTAGGCCAGATACCATTTAAAAAGATCAGAGACATGTATGAAACGAATTTACTTCCATTAAAAAAATGAAGGGGTTGCAATATTGTCCTATACTCTAAAACTGGAAAAAATCTATTTTCAAAATGTACAGTATGTCTTTTAAATACCCTTTTTGGCTCAGCATAGGACCAGCATGGAGAAAAATTTGGAGACATATGGAGAGAGTCAGGTTAGTTTTGAGAAATATTTGTTTATGCATTTACTGAATTTACAGAATTACAGCCATCTATAGCTTAAGATAAATGCTTATTTAATAGTAGCTTTAAGTGAACTTTAAAAACTTTGAAAATTACACTGATGGAAAGTTTCAGTTTCCCTTCTGTCACTTGATTTCCCACCAGAACTGTTGTTTCACATGCAGGATTGGAGAGTTTGGGAGAGGTTTATGGGCTTTCTTGGACTCCACATTGTTTCCTAATTGCAATCATCTTTTCTTTTTCTTTGCTTTTGTACAGCATGTCCTTGATTTTTCAGGAGTTGAATGATGAAGATTATTTTTTATACTCTTGTCACCCTAATTTTTTCCACTAGTTTCTTGTGATTACACATGTGGATTTTTTTTATTTTTAGAAACATGTACAGTTACTGAAAAATACAATATGTGTCTGTCATTGAAAACAATCTTATGCCTTTATTAGTTAAAGGGAAAAAATCTTTCTTTAAAGCAAAGTGTACTATCTGTCTAAGTGTAACAGATCTAAAACATCAGCATGGTCAGCAATGGACCAAGAGAAGAGTAGCATTTATACAACTTTTTCCTGACTGAGATATCTCTGCTCTCTATTCTTCACGTACTTTACCTATGGAGCTTCTAGTAGAGATGACATCTCTGAGCTTGGTGACTTAACAAGGCTACAGAGTAAAACTAGTCAAGTCCAGCAGTTAAATTTGCGTGGGCCCAGACTAGAGAATCAAGAAATTGAATAGAATGGATCAGCTCAATGAGTAGGCTTCAGGAACCATTGGTCATACATGGGCATTGCTCATATATGTATATGTACCATATGCAGGTATTACTGCCTCCTGCTCCTAGTTGTGGTCATACCCAGGACCTCTCCTTGCTTCCCAGCTCCTCTCCTAAACTGGCTGAATAAGCCTCCAATGTAGAGGCTTACAATAAATGAACAAACAACAGGGATGGGCCACAAGGCAAAGGTGGCATATGTCATTTATGTTCACCCTGAGGTTGCTGTGGTCTTCTCAAGGCTGGAACACAGCAGTTTCTGACTGACCCCACAGATGGTGAGGCAAACAAAGCATCAGAAATTTCTGACTTTTCCCCATAAATAAAGCATAGATCTCTCCTGTATGTTCGTCACGGTATGGCTCAGTGGAGTCTCCTTTCCCCCAGTCAGGCATTACAGCACTGAGGCATGCAATGCATTGTCTCATATTTGTTATCAATTTGTCTCTTCCAGACTCTAAGTTTCCTGATGGCAAAACTTATGTGTTATTCACCGGTCATTAAGCTGTGTGCAGGTACTCAATTCCGTGTCCAGTGACTGAGTGAGTAAAAGAATACCCATTTGTCGGTATGTATGAGATTGTCCTCTTGATATTACATGGATGCACTTTGTTTGGTATTTTACTTCAGTGGTTCTGAAACTTGGCTGCTTTTAAGAAATATATGGAAAGTTTATGCACGTGCATGTATGTAAGCTCTACTTTTGAGATTCTGTTTCAGAAAACTTGGATGAAATGCACTTTTAGTGAGGAACCCAGTTGATTCTGATGCAGAGAGATAGTCTGGGGGCCACAGTTTCGATCTCACTCAGGTTTATAGTTCTTAGGGACTCAAGACAGTAAGCCTCTAAAGTTTAATATCTTATGTTTTTCAATGACCCAGTTATAAAATGACTGACTAAATTCCTCTAAAAATTGTAAGAATGACTGAATAGAAAAATCAAGTAATTTTTACTGAATATCTTCATGTGGCCAGCAGTTGTTTTAAAAGGCTTATTTGAAACTTGCTTTAAATTACTTTAACCAGCTTTTTTCCTCAAAATCATAAGAGAAAGTTTATTTAGAAAGTCACAGAGGTAGAAAAGGTGAACCAGCTGGTCTGCGTGGGCTCAGGGAACAACTCACAGAGGCAAAAGTGGTCCTTGGAGCTCAGAAAAAAGGCAGGCAGAGAGAAGGTGCCTGGAGTAAGAAGGCGGGAAAAGGCATGGGCATGATCGAGAGAGAGAGAGAGAGAGAAAGAGAGAGAGAGAGAGAGCTCTCTTGCCCTGCTGAGAAAAGGGGGGTAGGGAAAGGTGTGAGCATGCTCAAGAGAGAGATAGAGAGTGCCTTTTTAAAAAAGTTATTATAATTCTTTTCTATTAGGATAATGTCCTCCAAAGGATACTAATGGCATTAGTGCGATTGCCTTTTTGCATTACCTGAATCATCTGGACCGGGGAAGATGCCTCCTGTTCACAGAGAGGCATGTCCGCTCTCTGGACCAGTAGGGCAAGATGGAGACCCTCTTGCCCAAAGTGATGTTTCAGGGCCTCCTTGACCTCTCGTTTCACATGATCCTTGCTCAGCTTGCTGTGAGGATAACCTGGAGTGTCCAACACCTGGACCTGCAGGGTTACTTCTTGCCCTCCTCGACGTATGAAGCCACGGAGGTGACAACTGCGGCCCAGATGACAATCTTTGGTCACAGAACATGGAGCAAAGGTGCTTTGGAAGTCAGTGCTTCCCAGAAGAACGTTTCCAGCAGAACTTTTCCCACTCTGAGTCAGGCCAAAGAGGGCCAAGTTGATGACCATCTTGTTGGAGTCCATCATGGCTGTGGATAAACAAAAACTCAGCATAAGCAAGTAGGCTTCTATGCTCACCCCATGTAAAGCTTCTTACCTGGCCTGGAGCACCCTGGGTGTAACCTTTAATTTGCTTTCCCCTCACTCATAGTAACTACAGGGTGGAGGAGTGATTCACTGAAGTGGACCACCCCAGTGAGGAGGGAAGGTTGAAATAATATTAGTAGTTTGTAATGGAAAAGGAGAAGGAAGTCAAATACAGATAAGAAAGGGAGGAGGAAGCAAGAATGACAGGACAATGAGAGAAAAAAATTATGTAAAGATAATGCAAACCATATTAAGTCACAGTGTGGTAGGTGAGCTGGTTTAGGAATAGGTGGTGAAGTCCCTCGGTTCAAAGGTAGAAGCAGTATTGGAAAATGATTCACTCTTGGAAGAGAAGTAGGAACAGTGGGATAAACAGCCCTTCTTGCCCTTAAACCCTGTCCCCCCGCCTTCCCGCCTTCCCACCTTCCCACTGGTTGTCTACACCTGTGGCATCTGTGAACTAATCATCCTTCCTGACTTCCCGGATGCTTCTCTCCTATGAAACATGAATAATGTTAAATACGACTTCTGTTTCTGTTTAATAACTTTTTATGGCCAGGCAACATTCTAATAAAAATGAGAACTACTTGTAATGTCTGTAATGAAATAATAATTAAATCATTTCCATGGCCCACCATGGTAAAAACGATTGGTTTCCTAATAAAAAAGTCCAACACATTGTGCAGCTCAGTTATGAGGGAGGAGAACCTTCAGAGACTATCCCGTTTGCACCACCCTTTCACTGTAATTAATCTCTTGTGCAGAACATAAGCCCCTTGTAGCATTATATGGTCGTCTTTCATTTTCATTAGATCAATAAGGCAATGCTACTGGCCAAGTACTGAAAGTACTCACCACTGATTAAGGAATAAAGGCATTTCCTATTGCATATTTATTATTTTTGCTTACACTTATACTTCTCTTATAGAGTTTCTATAAGTATAGAAAGTACCTCAGGCCTTTCTTGTGCTCTAATGCCCCTGACACCAGTCTACCCAGACCCTAACATGAAGGCACCCCAAACCCCCATACAAAATATGCTCATTTCTTGGATCCCTCATGGTGACCCCAGCTTAACCACCTCGTTCAGCTGTGTTGGCTGTAATTTAATCACAGAATTTTTATTTTACTCCTGAACCAGATAGGTGATTTTTAAAAAGAAAAAAAAATTAATTATGGAATCCCAACCCAGTTGCTGTATGTCACGTACCGTTTCCAATGTTGAAAATGCTTTCCTCAAAGACTTCCCTCAAGCTGGTACAGGTGCTCTTTGGTATGAACTTTAGCCTTTTAACGTTACTATTGTACCACTGTGGGACTGATACTGTGTGTATTCTATTTAGTTAATCTGTTACTAGTATCCTCTCTATAAATCATTAGTTGTCTTTTTCTAATCAGCGCTGAGTTTTCCATGTCACCTGACAGACCTGTAACCTCAATAGGTACTTCCTGAAACTTCTTTAGCCAGGATTAAATTCTTTGTTATAGGACATTGCTAATATTAACAATTTATTTATAGGATGAAGTAATGCAATATTGGTAAGTGTTAAAGAGAGACTAAGCATTCAAAAGCAATGGTTATATTTTTTCCATTGTAACTGATGAATACCATATTATCATGTTTTTGAAAATTTCAACAAATATGTAATATATGTGAAATAAGTAGATACTGACTTTATAACAGTAGTAAGTTCATAAATTTAAAAACATTTTAAGAAAACTCTTGGCTATTTCCATATAATTGAAATGTATTATTTTATCCAAATTGATGCAATTACTAGGGTAATCACATGGAGTTTTCTTATCAAATAATGATATTCAATGAGTACAATTAACTATAACTTGAAGCCAAATAAATTTTATTAAAATAGGGGCTTTATTTTGTTAGTAAAAACTTAAATTTGTTTTTTTTTTTACTTCTTAGTATATAACCCATACTTTTTCCAAAATACTTTCCTGAGTGTAAGATGTAAAAACCTTCATATGGTTAGACTCTGTTTCATCTTCTCCTGTACTCCGCTAAAGGTCTGTGAAATGTGTATTCTGTGTGAAGGAAACTTAGAGACATCTGGACTGCCTTATGACTTCATGGGTAGAACATTAGAAAGCCTTCTTCCTGTGCAAATATGACAAGGAAAACACGAACTGAATGCACTCATCTGACGAGCACATTTGGCTTTCTCGAGTGAAGCAGAAAGAACCTCCCCCAGGTGGCAGCAGCAGCCTGTTTCCTGAGAAGTGTTTTGAACCAGAATTTATTTTCATTTTCTTCCTGAAACCATAAACTGACATTCTTCCACTAGGCAATGTACATCAACATGTAGTACTTGTGTGGAACAGTCTTTTGAATGAAGGCAAAACTAAGCCTTCTTTCCCACGTCCAGTATAGAAAGTGGCACATGGACCAGGTTCTTAGTTTGCGAACCTTCCAGTTTGAAATTACAGTTTAAATCATTTGCTGATTGCAACATTTGACTGTTTAAAAAAACAAAGTGGTCAAAATTCCAATGAATCTGCAAAATTTAAAAAGAATTTTCAAGAGGTTTAATGGAGATTTTAGATTTGAGTCCACTCAGGGGTCATATAATAAGAGTAATGTATTAGTATTAGATGATATTAAATTGTTTAGGTTAATTATTTTTGAATCAGGGTGAAAACAACAACTTGAAAAATTACCTCACTCTTTTAAGTAACTTGGATAAATTAATGTAGCAGGGATCAAACTGTATAACTTTAACAGGTGGCTCCAGGATTTCTCTGAGAAAGAGAACCACTGTTGTTTTAGGACAGTTTGATTAGCGAAGATAGAAAAGGTATCCCGAGAGCAGGAGCCAAATTCACATAAAGTGATAGCCCAACTTTTGGGGATGGGAGAAAGGACAAAAAAAGAATAGGGAAGATCATCAGGGTTTACAGGGGTGGGAAGGAGGGAGGGAAGGGAGGGAAAAGGAGAGAGGAGCCAGAGAAGGAGGAAAGGTGGGGTGGGAAGAGGAGGAGATCTCTCACTTGTGAAAATGGCTAAGAGACTATTTTAGAGCAGAGATAGCTAATGCTCAATTTGAAGATTTTTGCACTGCTGAGATGTAAAGTCAGCCACATTCACCGCTTCTTTGTATGAAGACAGTTTTTTATTTTTGTTTTGTTTTTGAATATTGTTGCATTTTACTTTCATTTTATTTGGTGGAAATTAATGGAAAGACCTGAGGTCCATCCTAGGTTAGCACAGGACAGTTATAACAAGTCATAACAGGACAGTTATAAATAAGTCAGAAGGGGCAGGAGGTTGAAGCTGGAAGGACACTAGTCCCTAAGAATCTGCAAGAATCTTTGGGAGTATGTCAGGCTTCATAATATATGATATGACATATTATGTGACATGAGTAAAAGTTGTATTTCATATTATACACACACACACACACACACACACACACACACACACACACACACATTATATTAGGTTGCTAGGAGCCATAGCAAGTATCATAGACTAAGAGGCTTAAACAACAGAAATTAGTGTTCTCAGAGTTCTGGAGGCTAGAAGTCTGAAATTAGCTGTAGTAGTTTCTCCTAAGGACTTTCTCCTTGGCTTGTCAATGGCTAACTTCCTCCTATGTCTTCACATGGTCTTTTCTCTGTGTATCTGTGTCCACATTTCCTTCTTCTATAAGGACACCAGTCATATTGGGTTAGGACCCATCCTAATGGCCTCATTTTTACTTAATTACCTCTTTAAAGGACCTGTCACCCAATATAGTCCCATTCTGAGGTGCTAGAGGTTACAACTTCAACATATAAACTGTAGAGAGATACACTTCAGCCCATAGCACACACATTATGTGTGTGTCTGTTTGTGATTATATAAATTATATGTCATTGTAGTCAGTAAAATTCTTATTCTATACTTTATTAAATTGAGTTTTAGTATAGATAGTGCTTGACACAGTCATTTGGTTTAATGACACTCATTATATTAGACAAATTCCAATTTGCATTGGCTTGAATTATGAATCACTTCCGAGTATGTTATCTTTTCATAATAAAGAAGAACCTTCGAGTAATAACTGAAATCTTTATTTACGACGTCTAAATTGCCTTAACCTTGGCCAACACTGCTCCAAGTCAAGGAGAACACAGATAAACTGGTTGAAGTTGGTGGTGATTGCACTGGCTCCATCTGAGGTGGTCTTAGAGTAAGATATCAGGTCTCACCTTCCAAAAAATTTTAGAGAACACTGGCTAGCAGATTAAACTTGGGAGATAGATGGTCCTAATTTGAACACAGTGTAAAAGTTCTCGGAGCCATGGAGAATGCCCATGTCTGAGCAGCAATATCGATGGGAGTAGGAAGCCAGTTCAAACTTGGTTGTTTCGCATTTTAAAGACTCCACCAGTCCCAACCACACACAGGAACACTTATGATGATTTTTGTTAGGACTGTGGCTGTTTTTTGTTTGTTTGCTTGTTTTGTTTTTCTTCTGAGTTTTTCTAATTAATTTTTAGAGTTATAAGTGAAATATATATTTCAAAGCATTTAGAAAATTCAGAAAGGAAAATAGAATCACTTTTCAATCTTTAATATCTGGGGGTCTTGGGGCAATGGCTCCTCTTGGGCACTGACAATATATTTCTTTTTCTGAACTGTGCATTTCCTTCCCCTATTTACTTTAAGAATCACTACAATAATGACAGGCATTACTAATGGGATTATGTTTACTGTTTGAACCATGTCAAGTCAAGAGTAATTGTTGGCAATCAGGATATGGTGTTTTTTTTTTTAACATTTTTTTAAAGGATTTATTTATTTATTTTTAGAGGGGAGAAGACAGGGAGAGAAACATCAATGTGTGATTACCTCTCAAGCACCCTCTCCTGGGGACTTTGCCTGCAACCCAGGCATGCTCCCTGACTGGGAATCGAACCAGCAACCCTTTGGTTAGCAGTCTGATGCTCCATCTACTGAGCCACACCAGCCAGAGCAGAGTATAATATTTTGCTATGCTACTGCATTTAATTTGCTAATATTTATTTATAATTTTAGCAACTTTACTAACTGGGAGATTGGTTTATAGCTTTCAAATTTTATCCTATATCAGGTTTTCAGATCAGGAATATGCTAGCCTCTTAAAATAAATAGAAAAATTTCTTTCTTTTATGGTGCTCTGTAATAATTTAGATACCTTGGCTGTTACACATCCCTAGAAAGTTTGAAGAAACTTGCACAAAAAAGCTAGGCCCAGAAACTTTCTGGAAGTCATTCTAGAACAACTTTACAAATTTTGTCATGATAATTTACTCTTCTTGTGTCAATTTTAGTGATTTACAATATAATCAATGCACATTTTACTCATATTTAAAATTTTTTAAGTATAAGCACCTCTATTTCTGGCATAGATTCCTCTACTTATTCTGACATACTTACATAGGGTTTGGCTTTACACAAAATCTGTCCAGAAGGTACCTAGTCATGTAAGGAAAAATAGAAACATTTATTGAAGATGATACAAGAAACACTGTACATAGGACAATGACACCTCAGTCCCCTTCAAAGTAAGTACCTTGGGACCTCACACAGTCCTGCCAGTCACCATCTGCTGCATTGTCATATTTTCCTGAATCTTATCAAGCTTTGAAATCACTTTCCTTTCAAAGTTGAGTTTAGTTTTGGGAAAAGCCAGAAGTTGCATGGGCTGTAGGGGGGCTGAGTCTCCTCAGTAATTTGATGATTCACAAAAAATTCTACATGAGATGTGATACATGAGCAGGTGCGTTGCCATGATGAAGATGCCAGTCACCAGTTGCCAGTAACTGCAGACTTCTGAATCATCCAAATAGTTTCTGTGGAGGAATGTTCAAGCTTAATGCAAAATTTGATGCAGGTTCATTGCTCTACTCTCTCAGTCTCAATGGCCACACAGCACACATGCTCACTCAATGGCGTCTACCACCCCCACTGACTAGTACAGGGAAGTCATCATCGTTCACACGTGCACATTCCAGTCCACTCTCCTTGGCTGCCAGGTTACATCGATGTTCTGAAAACTGTTCTTATTATATTAACAATGGCTTGACTTTTTCTGGAAAGACCTTGCATACTTAATAAATGTTTGCATGTCCACACGTGTGTATGTAATTAACTTTTGCATTATAGTTCGAAGTGGATTTCCATAAACACAAACAAAATTTACAACTGGTGCCTCTAGGTCATAATCATCTGATGTCTGAAACTAAATTTCTGACCACCAAATCTGAGCCAGTTGTTGACCACCAACTTTGAGCCATTACTGAAAAAAATGAATTCAGTATTGAAAGCAAGAGAAAAATCAGTAAAGTTTTAATTTTATACTTACTAAAAGAAAATTCAGTGCTGAGCAAAAATTTCAGCACACTAAACATGTTTACTTCAGATTCTCAAAGTTTGTCAGGTAAACTCAACCCTCCCAAGCCTTATTTGTGAAAAGCTTATGCTAAATTGTATTGCCCTAACTTAGATTCACTTTAATAAAAACATTTTTATTCATTTTTTAGAAATAAGATAAAAGAGTATAGTGCAAATGCCATTGAACATATATTAACATAAAAATAATTTTAAATAGCAAAGATTGTATTTGTTTTAGTCCCCTTAACAGAAAAAATAACATGCACTCAACCTATATGGATAAGTGTATTTTATCACCCAAAGGCATGGAGGCGGAAGGGCTCACAATGATGAATAAAGCTATTAACCCCTCGGCCTCTGAGACAAGACATTAGACTGGCTTCAGCTTCTTAGAGATTCTAGTTCTGTCACGTACGTTATTCAGTTTCAACCTTCATGAGTCATAAATTCTAATAATGTCCTGTCCTGGGGATTGCTGGAAACCTCTCTCATCATGATATACAGCAGCGATTTTCGACCCTTTTCATCTCACGGCACACATAAAGTAATTACTAAAATTCTGTGGCACACCAAAAATTATATATTTTGATGATCTGACAAAAAATAGGTATAGTTTTTATTCAGTCACACCTGATGGCTATTGTTGTGTTGGCTGTTGTCATTTTTTTTAATTTGACAACCTAAGGGAAAACAGGTCAGTTCCACTGACTAAAATGTCAGGTATTGTGTGTTTTAAAAACTCTTACAACACACCAATGTGCTGCAGCTTCGTCATTGAAAATTGCTGATCTAAAGCATCACAAAGGTATGAATAGTAGTTAAAAAGATGCCAAACCTAATTTCTCCTAGACTTGGTGCCACAAAAATCTCCCATTTTCTGGGAAATACATTATTTTCTTTTTTTGAAAAATAACTTTCAATCTCAAGTTAATAAAATAAACCCTACATAGTAATAACTAAAACTTCTGTAATATATTTATAATCTTCCTGAAAACCTAGGTTTTGTTTTCCAAAAAAAAATGTAATTTTTTTTCTCTCAGCACTAGTTCTGTTATGGAACTCACTTTCCAGATATTGTCACTAGAATTTGCTTATACCAAAATGTCTGAAACACTAGACCAACAAAAGATACTACTAATTGGTGAAAGGTCAAAAACCCTCTAAGTGTGTGTGTGTGTGTGTGTGTGTGTGTGTGTGTGTTGATTCTTTAATGATGAACAGCAATCATCAACTAAGCTATGCAAAAGATGTTACTCATAACAATAGGATGATTGTTAATAGGCTCCTATCAAAGAATGTTGGCTACTGGGCAATATAGTTACTAGTATTAAGTTCAGGTCTGGACTGTTCAGAGCACTAACTGTACTTTTGTGGCCTGAAAAAGGAGTTTGAGATTTCTAAATTTCTACAATACTGAAATACTAAGAAGAATCAAATGAGTGTCATCTACTGCAGAATTCTATGTCATGCATATTCCTAAGAACACACTGAGATGGGTAGTTAGAATGATGCAGAAAAGGAACTGTCAGTGTTGTGTTTGTGCATGTATGTATCTGTAATGTTACAAACAAGTTCAGCATAATGTGATAGAGAGCTAAGACTTCTGTAGCACATGTACCAGGCATTGTTCTAGACACTTTAGTATATTACTCACACAACCTGCTGAAGGGTTTTTCTATTAGTATATCTTTGATGACAGTTTCAACGACTTTCAAGCACAGAGAGGTTGAATAATTCACTCATGGTCATACGGTGGGTAAATGGCAGAGCTGGGGTCACCCCTTTTTTTCCAGAGTGGAGTTGTTGGTACTCATCTGTTCAGCTAGTTGCAAGTTTTATTTTGGCTGCAGCGCTTGGCGAGAACAATAGGGTTGTACACCAGAGTGTAGAGAGTGGGAGAAGAGACACTGAAAAAGGGCAAAGGAACATGGGAAGTTCAATTCACTAATATATGTAAACTGGTACTTTATTTCTATGCTTCTTTCCCTAAAAATATTTTGGGAAAATATTTAAAATATAAAATCAAGAAGTGAAGAATTTTCTGAAGGAAAAGTTAAAGTTATCTGAAATTAGTTGAAATTTGACAAGAACATGCTTTATTTCTGGTTTGGGTCTAATCTGACTAATCTAGGCCATTTTAATCATAAAAACTCCCCTTCTCCAGTCCCAATCCTGACAGAAACAATAGTGATAACTGCTGTACTTTATAGGCAATTATTGTGAAACATGCACATGCTAATAATTTATGTGTATTTTTTCATGTACTCCTCATAAAAAGTCTGTTTTAGACATAATTATTATCACTTTTCCAATGAGAAAACTGAGGTTTAGGAGAAGAATTCTACCAAGGCTACACAATGTAGAAGCAGCAGCATGGAAACTCCAACCCAGTTGTACCCGGGTCCAGAGGCCTAATGTTTATTTATTATAGCATGAAATGAATATAACTACAGAAGGAAAATGTCAAGTGCTTTGCACAAGTCTTTTGCTTATGTTCTACTTAGTTCTGGTTCTGCCCAATGACTATCATAAATAACCATGTTGTTAAAATTATATGCTGACCTGTTGTTGTACCCCTGTGATCATAGTCCTACACAGTTCATCACATCCTGCTTGTCAGCCAGCTCTCCTCAGAAATTAACAAGCATGATTTGAAAGTCAGAACAGAGCATGCCAGAGAGTGGGTGGTATGGTTTTTGAGAACGGTTTTCAGGTGCTCACCACATGAGCTATGTGCAAAAAAGACAAATGCTAAGGTCGATATGTTGTGTGGTCTATGAGAGATGAGGTCAGTAATGTAACACTCTAGTGGTAAATTTTGAAAAAGAGACATATGATATTTACATAATTCCTAAAAGGTGAAATTAAGTACGTCTGGATAAGAGTAACTAACTGTGCCAAGCATGATTATATGAAATTGTAGTCATTGCTTTACAGTATTGCTATAAAGTTACTGGGCTAAAAAACAAACTGTAGCCCACAGTATTTGGAGACCCTCATCTGAAACATATTGCTGTAACCTTAGATGTGGTGGAAGAGTTGAATTTGTTCTTCTGGCCAATTTGAGAAGTTACGCAGGATACTACAAAATACAAATAAAGATCATGTTTGCATAGTCCAAAACTGAGCTTAATATGGCAAAAAGAAGAAATAGGAAGAAGTAGATTGCGTATATAAGTGATCACAACAGCTTTATGACCCAAGGTGATCCACTGTACGACACTAAATTTTACATCAGTCCTAATTTATAATACTTTGCTTTTAAAAGCTAAACCAGGTATTCTTTAAAGCAATTCTGTGGTATGCACAAATTTATATTATACTTGAAAGACAAAAGATAACATTTAGAGAAGACATTATGCTAAATAAGTGCATAGATGGCATCACAACCTGGTATAACAATAAACTATCATAAATGGTATTGCCTCTACTGTAAAATGGAATCAATATAACCTTGTGGGGCTCATGATACAATGCATATAACTTGAATGAAAGAATATATGTAAAACAACTTGTGTAGTGCTCAACACACAGAAAGTGTTCATGAATATTCTACCTGTCCCAAATGGAAATGATTATATTTGCTCTAACCCTCTTGTGTTCTCTAGCCTAGTGAGCAGCACTCTTCAGTACAAACCTGAAACTCAGGAATAATTTTTTTCATTTATTTCAGCTTAAACTCATACAACTGGTGAAGAAATATTACTGATTTTTCCCTTTAAACATCTGCTCAATGCATCCATCCCTCTTCTCTGGCTCCAGTGTATGGTCTTGCTTGAGGCTCTTTCAATTGGCTGCTTGGATATAATGAGATAATTTCTGAAATGATGTCTCTGCCTTCCTTGCAGTCTTCCAGTTTATTCTTCATATTTTGCTACAAAGGCCTTTCCAGAGTCAAATATGATCATGTGTAAAAGTTGTCACAAGCTCCACATTTCTGTAGGGTAAAGGTGAAGCTCCTTAGTCCTAGACCTTACCTCTCTCTCCACCCCTGCTGTGCTCCATAGCTGTTAAGGCTGTAGCCAAACCCCACACCTGTTCTTCCCCAGTGTGCTCACCATGCTCCTCCTACCCATGTCTACTCATGACATTACCTCTGTCTGGAATGCTCTCTTCCTCACTTGAACCCTTTGTCTGACAAATACCCATTCATCTTTTAAGACTCAAAAATATTTATGCTATAAGGATAAACATATAAAAACATAGAATACAATTCAGAGTGCCAAAATACATTCTTACATTTATGGTAATATTCTACAAAAAGCAAAGACAGTTCAAAGGGGAAAGAACAGTCTTTTTAACAAATGGTGGTGGGACAACTGGATATCCCCATGAAGAAAATGAAATTGGACCCCTACCTCACATCCCATATAAAAATTAACTCAGACTTCCAGCCAAGATGGAGGCATAGGTAGACACACTGTGCCTCCTTTTGCAACCAAAAGAAGGACAACAACAAATTTAAAAACAAAAAACAACCAGAACTGACAGAAAATTGAACTGTATGGAAGTCCAACAACCAAGGAGTTAAAGAAGACACATTCATCCAGACTGGCAGGAGGGGCAAAGTCCAAGAGCCAGGCAGAGAGGACTCACAGCAAAGCGGTGGCTAGAAGACCTGGCCAGGTGGTGGCTGGTGGAGCAGGTGGTCCCACATTTGCCTGCCGATAAACTGGGAGGAACAACTGGGGAGCAGGACAGACCACACAACCCAGGGCCCCAGTGCAGGGAAATAAGCCACAAACTTCTGCCTGAAAACACCTGTAGGGATTGAGGCAGCAGTGGGAGAAATTCCCAGACTCACAGGAGAGTTTGTTGGAGAGACCCACGGGGTCCTAGAACATACACAAACCCACCCACCCAAGAATCAGCACCAGAAGGGCCCAATTTGATTGTGAGTAGTGGGGGGAGTGACTGAAAACTGGCAGAGAGAGGAGCAAGCAGTATTGTCTCCTCTTGGATCCCTCACAAAGCAGTGACATGGGTTTCCCTATCCTGGAGAACACCTAAGGCTCTGCCCCTTACTACTTAACAGACATGCCTAAACCAAAAAAAAAAAAAAAAAAAAAAAAAAAAAAAAAAAAAAAAAAAAAAAAAAAAAAAAAAAAGCCCAAATGAAAGAACATATCAAAGCTCCAGAAAAAAATACAACCAAGTGATGAAGAGATAGCCAAACTATCAGATGCATAGATCAAAACACTGGTAATCAGGATGCTCACAGAATTGGCTGAATATGGTCACAAATTAAAGGGAAAAAATGAAGTCTTCAAGAGTGAAATAAAGGAAAATGTACAGGGAAAAAACAGTGATGAAAAGAAAACAGGAACTTGAATCAATGGTTTGGAGCAGAAGGAAGAAATAAACATTCAACCAGAATGAAGAAACAAGAATTCAAAAAATGAGGAGAGGCTTAGGAACCTCCAGCACAACTTTAAATGTCCCAACATCTGAATCTT
>PVKM010032022.1:0-16584 GCA_004027735.1 Carollia perspicillata
GCTGAGGTAGAACAGAGGTGTCTGTGTTTCTGGCTCTGGTTCCTCTGCTTGGCAGCTGCCAGTGGCATTTGGCACAGACAAGGCAGAAGCACGGCATCCAGCTGCGGGCTCCGGGGGTGAGCCCTGTTGGCAAGCCAGGGCAGCCCTGCCCAGCCCTGGAAGCGAAGGGTTAACAGGCTGGGGAAGGAGGGAGCAGCAGTCATTTGGCTAAGGAGTCTTGTTAATTGATTCCCTCATTCCCATTTGTTCCTGCTAAAGAGAGACAGATGAGAGGGAGCCCGCCAGGCCTGTCTTGGCACCCGGCAGCTTGGCTGGGCACAGCTGTGCTCCTGGCTCTGCTGTCTCTGTGGGGGGAGGGGTGGTCACAGTGGAGGTGAGGAGGTGGGTCAGTCCCATCTCCAGCCCAGTGCCCTCTGCTCACCCTTGGTACAGGCAGAGACATCTCAGAGTGCTTTTGAGAGGGCAGGTCTTTTCTTTCACCCTGTGACACCTCTTTGATCTCTTGGCCTGCACTGTCACCACTCATGGTCCGGGAGCTCCCTCGCCAGGAGCTGTCAATGGGCGCCTGCCAATATGGGGCTCCGGCAAGGTTTCTGGTTGGAAGAAGGTCAGCTCTGGCCTGTCCAGTTGAGTTCTGTGGCTTTGTGAGGCAGGCCGAAGTCCTGTCACAAAACTGGCATCCTTGCCATGGCCACAGGCTCTAATCTGAATCCCCTGCCTCAACTTTTTTATCAGCTCCTGCCTCGCCTCCAGCTCAGCCAAGCTCTCCGATGCCTGTTAGACTGGGCTGTTTGGAATCGTGGCTGACTGGGGCCCTGCCAGTTACCCCGGGGGCATGTCATAATGCAGTCGAGCACGGAGACCCCTGAGTTCAAATCCTGGCTCTCTCACTTTCTAGCTGAGTCATTTGGGCAAGGCATTTTTTTATCTCTTTGAGTCCCAATTTTATCATGTGTAAAGCGGCAGTAATACTTGTCCCGACCTGTGGTAGATGCAAAAGTGGCCACGATTCTCTACCCCTCTCTGAGCACGTGCCACGGCAGCATCGCTCTGCAGCTTCTCCCGTCCCCTTGAATCCAGGATGGCCTGGTGACTGACGCTGTCCAACAGAAGGTGATAGAAGTGCCAGTGCCTGTTCTGAGCCTCAGCCTCCAGGGGCCCTGCACACTTTCATTTGTCCTCTTGGAAGCCTGCCCAGCTGCTGTGTGAAAAAAGCTGGGGCTATCCTGCTGGATAAAGAGAGACACATGGCTCAGCCACCCCCATCACCTAGATGACAGCGAGGCAACTCCCAGAAGTGGAGCCACTTAACCGAGTAGCAGCTGACTGCAGCTACATGCGTGAGCTCAGCCAAGGCCAAGACCAGAAGAAGAGCCCGGCTGCACTTGCGAACCCTAGCACCACGGGCTTAATGAGCGGTTGTTGTTTTAAGTCCCAAATGTTGGGGTGATTTATTACACAGCGAAAGCTAACCGATACACTGTCTCAAATCCTTACTAGGTGGGAGAATGAGATAATGCAAGGAAAGTACCTAGCAGGGTGTCTGGCACATAGAGATGGTCAGAAAGTAGAGCTTCCATCACTGTTGTCCATGGTGGCCACAGCCACCACGAATTAAAGCTGAGACAGTTCTCTCATAGGCATCCAAAGGGACTCTCCCCATCTCTGTGGTAGCAGCGAAAATGATCGGTGACGTTACTGAGCACGCCTTCTGTGCCAGGCTCTGTAGCAGCTATTTGACATACATTATCTCATCTAATCTTCACTTGACCTTGTGAGGGAGAGGCGCTCTCATTAATGCACTATTTTCTTTTCCACATTCACCATTTTAAATCCGAGCAAACTGAGGTTGGGAGATGTGCAGTCTAATTTATCCAATGTTGCACAACTTGTGAGTGGCGGGAGAGCTTCCGGCTCTTGGGGAGGCAATCGACAATCCCTGCTTCTGTCTGATCTGCCAGTTCAGCTCCCAGATCTCTGGCAACCCCGGTCTCTGGGCAATAAGGGTATTTCTCAGACTTTTACCAGATTTTATAGTTGATCCCCACAATCACCCTAGAGCTTGCTCTTCCAGCCTCAGTCACACACAGACAAACCCTGCTGAAGCCTCGTCCCTTTGTCCGTTGGGTCAAGGTCTTTGATCCTTTGCTCTCAGTAGATGACTTTTGGGTCTGTGGGCCTTTCTCTGGCTGCCCCTCCTGGGTCTCCACATGACAGTTACTCAGTTTTCCAACCTTTGCAAATTTTCCTTTGTTCTCATGGTTCCCTTCCGTCTCTCTGATTGGGAATTGAGCTGACACTTAGACCGTGCAAGGGGCATTGGGAGCATTATCTTGTCGGCATGCTTCCCTCCCCTGGGGAGCCCTTCCCTAGCCCCCTACAGCCCTGTGACTGCAGTGTGAGCTGCTGTGTTCTCGTATAGACTCTGCCCCTGGCCATAGTCTATTGGCCCAAGGGTGGAACATAATTTACACCTAGACAACTAAGTTCTCCAAGTTTTTCAACCGGAAATGAAAGAGTCAGTCTTTCTTGGAAGTTATAGGGTATAAAAATGGAGAGGATGCTATTATGAATTTTTCATATTTTATTTTTTCTGTTTTAGACATATTTCATTGCTTTTGCATTTGAATACTTTTTAGAATAATAAATCTTTTTTTAATATATATATGTGCTTTTGGAGTAGTCTTTTTCCTCTTCGCAAACTTCATTATCATATGGTGGTCAAGCCAACACTACGGAAGAGAAAAACATTAAAAATAAGGTTTGATCTCTCTTTTTAAAAACATCGGCAGGACTCAGGGTTGGCTGCGCAGGGAGGAAGCGAGTCTGCAGTCGGGGTGGACAAGCTGCCCCGTGGGGAGAAGCAGAGAGCAGAGCAGATCCAGCAGCGCCTCAGGCCCGGCGCTCGCCAGGTCACTCCCGTGGGCTAACTCCTTGGACTCTCCCGATGGGAGCTGTGTTTCTGTCATTTGCAAAGTACGGTTCTGACCCACTGAGCCCCTTGCCATGCAGCTTCTCCCAACGCTCCTCCCAGAGAGGCTGGGGCAGACCCATGGGGCAAGGGGAAGGAGAGGTGGCATGCCCTGAACTGTGGTCTTTTCTCCTTTGCAGAGGTAAGTGCCATGGACCGAAGTTTCATTTTCACAGATGATTTACAAAGTAATTGGTTTTCCAATCCTAGAAACTGGCATCACCCATCAGCCCTATACTCAGACCCGAGACACACGTGTGACCCTGTCTCTTCCCCTTTTCCCACATCAGGACCATGAACAAGTCCCAGCAATTCTATCTCCCCAAACTATCCTGAATCTGAGCACTTCTCTCCATCTTTATTGCTGCCGCTGGGGTTCACACCGTCCTCCTTTGCACTTGGGACCCCTGCAACTGGCTTCTCCCTGCGCTGGCCCCAGAAGCGGCAGCAAAAGCGTCCTTGGCACATACCTAAAGCTCACATTTGGAACAAAGTCTCAGGTCACTGTTTGCCCTGCTGTAGCCATAGCGGTCTTCCTCCTGTACTTCAAACACACTCCAGGACGCCCACCCCGCTGTCCCCGGGCCAGGCGGGGTCTCCACTCTCAGTTGAGAGCCTGCCTTTTCTCGTCACTTAGGTCTCTGCCCAGACGTCACCTTCCCGGAATGTCCATCCTGAGCACCCTTCCTAAATAAGCCCTTGCCCAGTCCTCTGCATCCCGGGCTCCTGTTTGCCTTCCTCACAGGGACCTCTCGGCCTGAGGGATTTGTGTGCCCAGGCCGTGGGCGGTGCTGCGGGGCTGCCCCTCCGTACAATGCAGGCTCAGTCAGGAGAGGACATGGGTTGGCCTCCTTCACTCCTGTGTCCCTAGGACCCAACACGGTGCTTGTCACATGGATGGGTTTGGTAAATATTTATTAAGTGACTCAGAGAAATGTTGAATCCCACTGGGGAGACAGCACTGCTCCCATTCTACAGAACAGAAAGTTGAGGCTGGCACAAAGTAAGTGACAGAAGGGGGACTGAAGCCCAAGCCCATGTGAGGACAGGGCCTTTGAGCCCTCCTAAACAGCCAGCGTTCGACCAGTTTGAATTTATGAAGCAAGCCCATACTCGTTATTTTATTTGATCTTTACCACCCAGCCCATTTCCCCAATTGCATGCATCAGAAAATGGGGGCTTGGAGAGGCCCCATGACTAATTTAAGGGGACCTACCTTTGATAGGGACCTCTAGGGTCTCACAGGTTTCTGGGGTCCCTAAACCTGTCACAGCCAGAGGGATTCAGCCTGAGCTGTCTGCCCAGAGGGACACCACCTCTCTCCACAGGCCACTTGCCTGTATCTGTCACATCAAGTTCAAGTGATTCATGTGGCAACGGCTCCTGGTCTGCCTGTCGGCACATCAGCTAGTCCTGGTTACCATGACAACAGGATGCAAGGCACCAGGGCATCAGCGGGCTGTGGCTCTTGTAGGGGCAGTGCCATGGGCAGGGAGGGGGCTTGTTTCTTCCTCCTGTGGGAAGCTTGGCAAGGGCTGGAGCCTCCGGGGGCTGGGTGGCCCCTCCCTGCCTCTGTGCTTTGGCATTTCCTTCCTGCCATCTGTGCTGGGAGCTGGGGGAGGGGCTAGAGTGCCATCCCTGGTGGGAGGGGTCCAAGAGCAGATGGGTGGGAGGAACAGCCCTTCCCATCTGGGCTATGCCCCCACCCAGGTTCTAAAGACTTCCAGGAACCGCTCCTGAGCCCCTCAGGCCCTTGCTGCCGGCCTCACCACACCACAGCCTATTCCTCATTGGAAACATGAGAGGTTCAAGACCCAGCTCAGCCAGAAAATTGGTCCCTGGACTAGGAGCAGGACCCTGCTGTCCTGATATCAAGGGAGGGGTCCAGAGAGAACTAACCTGCTATGCAGGTATTGGCGTACCTGGCTAAGACCCCATCTCAATCACCCTTCCCAGCTACTCAGTGGGTTCAGTGTTAGCATACCCATTTTACAGAGGGGAGACTGAGGTTCAGGAATATGAGGCAACTTGCCTCAAATCAGCCACCTGGAAAGTAGGAGCCCCCGGATTCAAGTCCAGGGACATTTGGTTCCCAGCCTTGCTCTCGCAGGAACCCTTGCTGCAGAGGGGAGGGCATCCCTTCCTGGTCTTGCCAGAGAGAGGATGGATAGGGGCTGAGCTGGTGGAAGGAGCACTGGCCTGGGAGTCAGCACCTGGGTTTGGGGTCTGGCTCTGTAGCCAGCCTGCTCAGTCCCTTTGTCCCAGCGTTGCTGGATGGCCAAATCACAGGTGCCACTACTGTGCTCTGCCACGGGGAGAGAACTGAGGCTGGAGCTGGGATAGAGAAGCGGGGGAGGGGGGGCGCCTTTCCCAACAGGACGCCCCAGCGGGACGCAGCTCACCTGGAATGCTCTGCGAGTACTTGGTGCCCAGAAGCCCCACATCCCAAATCGAGATGTAGATCTCCTCAGGCCTTGCAAGGGTGGTGACCCCCAGATGCTTCTGTGACACTTGATACCGGCTTCCATGCCTCACAGAGGGAGCTGAGAGTGAGGAGAATGGGGTGGGGGTGGTCAGTGAAGAGTCCTCTGGAGGGGCGGGGCGTGCTCCCCACTCCCACCTTAACTGAGCGAGGGGGCGGTGTTTCAGAAGTGTCTGGAAAAGCAGACATGTATCCCCTAGAATCTGGGTAAGCACCATAGCCAAGGCCTGGCCGAAGCTTGAAAAAACTCTAGAAGGAGTTGGCAACTTGGAACTGTCTGTCTGTGGGGGAGAGTCTGGCAAGGCCAGGTTCTTCTGAGGGTCAGAAGCCCCAAGGTGAAGCTCGCCACGCAGAGGGTCACTCGCCGAGGCGAGGTGACCTCTTGGACTCTGAGTGGGACATTCATGCACCACTGGCTGCGGGCATCATTGCCCATGTTGGGGAAGCCCCGGGGGGGCGGGGTCCCTGGGAGGGATCCTCCACAGACCCACAAGAAATCCTCTGCACAGCAGACCTGGGGGCTCCGGTCCCCATCGCAGGTTTCTTAGCCGGGTGCCCCTGAGCTAGGGAGGGAAGGGATGCATCTTTAGCTCAAGTGAGAAATTGCATTCGATGCTAGATTGTATTGGAAATTTTAAATCATAAAATGAGACTGCTAGCTGTGAGTGTGTCCAGAAAACTTCGGGGACATGCCCCGGATGTGGCCCAGGAGCAGGGATACACGGAAGGAGCCCTGAAAAGGACCTCGGCAGAGCTGAGAATCAAGCAGTGTCTGCTTCAGGCCCCACACGCCCAGCCATTGCAGCGAACTGGTTTCCTTTGATTAGCGTCCTGAGGCGGTGGGGGGTGGGGGGGGGGTGGTCTAACTCGGCTCCAGGCCTCTCTGCTTCCCTTCTCCCATCCCACCCTCCGTTCCACCCCTAGACTCAGCCCACACTGGGGGGAACCCGGGGGGTGGCTGTCCCGTCCATTCGCCCATTCACTGCCGCTGCCCCTGCAGGGCTCCCTGCTCCCTCCTGGCAGGAGAGTCCCTCCTCTGCTGGCTCTGGGACTTTCCTCCCTCTCCTCCCCTTGCTCAATCTAGAGCCAGTTTTAGCTTCTTGGAACTGAGTTCATCACTGGAGCTGGGCAGGGCTGAGTTTAGCATTCTCAAATGGACCAATGGGTCCACTGTTCCATATCCCCTGTTACAGACCAGGACATTGGAGCTGGAGACAGTGAGGGAACTTGCCCAAGGCCAAACAGCGAGCCCTAGAGAAGCCGGGTTAGAATCTAGACCATCAGCTCCCTAATCCTGGGCCCAGGCGAGCACCTGGGGCTCCTAGGGAAAGATGGTCGCCAGTGGCAGGTCCACATGCTACCCCTGCCTGGCCTGCAAGAGCATATTCAGAGGGATCAGAGGGGATGGAGGGTTTAGAACGATCCCTTCCCAGAGGGGCCAATTCAGATAGGTGGAGATGGCAACACTTGGCAGCCACTCCCCCTGCCCCCGACGCCCAGGCCTGAGACTCAGTGGACCACTGAGACCCTCCGGGAGCTGGCAATCAGAGCGTTTGCCAAGGGCATCTGCAGTGCCAGCAGGGGGTGGGGGCGGTTGTAAATACAGGCCTGGTGTCAGACCTGAGTTCAAATCCTGTCTCTGTTCATTAGCAGTTGTGCAGCCTTGGGCAGGTCATGTGACCCCTCCAAGCCTGGTCCCCTCATTTGTAAAAAGAGAATAAGACGGCGGCATTCCATGTGAGGACAATGAGCTAATGCACCCAAGGCACGTATCCCAGTGTCTGGCCTGCCGGGCGGCTTCCTGTCCCCCACAGAGAGCTCTGTTACCTCAGATTTTCCTTTGGAGCAGCACGATCAAGGCCCAGGGCGGTGGCTCCGTTTGTCCTCCCCCTGCTCGCCCTCCGTGGGGCCCCAGGGTCACCTCATCTATTTTTACGTGTCTTTTCCTCCCTCAGTCCCACCATTTCTATCCTTTTTAATCCCCCTCCCCCATTTTCAGAAATGACATAATTAGAGGGATTTAACGTTCTGCTGCTGAAATCTTCATTTTCTTGGGTAATTTCCACTATTTCATCAAGGAATAATTAATTGCATTGTCTTTAATCAATTGTTTTACAAATCCAGCAGCGGGAGGAATTCTCCCACCATCGCTGCAGCTGCTCTCCCCTCCTGGGTGAGGTGCCAGCTCCACGCCGCCAGCGCCAGCGGAGAGCGTGGCTGCCAGAGCTGGGGTGGGGGTGGCTGCGGGGGAGGGGCCGTAGTCTCCCCAGCCGCGCTCCCCGCCTCCGTCCGGTGGGAAGCAGAGCAGCCCTGTGGGCACACCCGCTTGTCGAGGGCAGGCCCTGGGAGAGGCTGTGCCCACCTGTGAGTTCAGGTGCCCCACGGCCCAGACAGGTGGAGAGGAGCGTGGACCATTCAGCAGACGTGGAAGCTGAGACGCAGAGAGGCGCCTGAGGACCAAGAGGTGGGGAGCGATTCAGGTCTCTGGGGTTCTGGAACGCAGGAGAGGGGAGATAAGGTCAGAGCTGCTGGTGGAGCAGGGGACCGGGAGGGCAGGAGGGGAGGTACTCTTAGGCAGTGTTAGCCCGTGCTCCCCAGTGTTTACAGAAGGTGAAGGCCAGGCCCTGTGCTTAGCACTTTCTCATCACAGTGACCCTGGGAGGAAGGCCCTCTTGTCACCCCCAATTTACAGAGAGGAAGCCGAGACTCAGAGAGGCAGGGCTGTGAGAGACAGAGGCCAGGGCAGCCTGGCGGGAGGCTCCAGTGGGTGGGCAGAGGCAGGAGGCCAGGATGGAAGATGGCCCCAGGGGTTTGGGCCTCAGGAGGTGAGCAGGGCTCTCCTCTGGGAGCACCCCAGGGCATGTCCCTGGGGCTTCAGGTGTGGGCGTGGCCTGAGCTAAGCAAGTTCTGACCTGCTGCGTGACCTCAAGAAAGCCCGCTCCCTCTCAGGGCTCTTCACTGTCAGATGTGCCCTTAGAATCCCCACCTCACCGGAGACAGTGGGGATCCAAAGGGGTTATGGAGAGGAAAGGGCCTTACTGAGTGAGAAGTGTCCCTCTCGACCCCCAGCGGGGATTTGGGGTTCACTGTGACTACTGAACCTGGTGAGGCCTGGCTCAGGGGCCCATTACCCTCTGCCATGTGTCCCCAGGGCAGCTGAGCGTGTTCCGGGTGCTGCCGTGGGGGGCTGTGGGGTTCAGTGGGAGCCAAGAGGAGTAGAGGGCCCTCTTGAGAGGTAGAGTGCGAACAGCTCCAACTCACTGCTGCCCCCTGCTGGCCACCAGTTCCGGCCACAGGTCTCAGAGGAGGAGGGAGGCAGAGAGTGGTGGAGGCTGAGGAAGAGGGATGGAAAGAGAAGGAGGCAAGGAGTCAGAGGGCAGAGGCGTTCAGAGGAGCCCGGCAGACCCACCTGCGCAGCACCCCTCACACTTTTGTGCACATGCATATACACATGCGTGCACACAGGTAATGTACAGAGCACACAGGATTGTTCACATGCGCATTCATGCACACAAAGCACAACAACGTGCACGGCACATACAAGTACGTGTGTGCACACAAGCAGATACACATACCCACGAGCAATGCACACAGCACAGGCCTGTACACAGAGACATCTGTGTGCGCACCTGTGTACACAACGTGAATACTGACACCCCCTGACCCCAGCCCGCTGTATGTTCCTCTGGTCCTCTCTCCTTTCAGCTCCCTGGACCCCTCTCCTGAGGCCTTGGCAGGGCGCTTGTGGCCGAGGCTCTGTTGCCCCAGGAGAAAGCCCAGAAGGCCCCTGACCAGGCTGACTCGGGCTGAGTGCCCACGGCAGGACGGAGTGGGTGGAGGGCGCTGGCATCTGTGGAGGGGCTGTCGCCAGGTGCCAGTGCAATGCCAGCCCCTTTCATCTCATTGCATGTTTAAGTGGAAGGTCAAGGGGCTGGCAAGGTTCATGGGGCCAGCATGGGAGAGGCCTGGCCTTGACCTCAGTCAGGTGTTTGTCTCCACAGAGCCATGGCCTGGCCTGAAAGCCACGGAGGCTGGAATGGCCCTGGCACAGCTGCCATCGCAGCCCCTTAACTCACACAGACTCGGGCTGACCCTGCGAGGCCAGGGGCACTGAGAGCTTGGCCAGCAGGGAGCAGGCTGGGGCACAGGTCCTCGAGCCCCACAGTATCCTGGCGATGCCAGGCGTCAGCTGCCACCCTGTGTATCCTGTGTGTGTGTGGATTTTAGATCTCTCCCCCAGGAGGCAGACTGGTGCAGGCAGGGGAAGGATCGCCTCTGGGTGGCATGTTTGAAGCTCCCTGAGACTTGTGCCCTGCAGCCTGCCAGGGGCCTGGCCAGCACTGCAGTCAGAGATTTATGGCTGAGGTGAACATCCAGCCTGAAGGCCGGGCAGATAAATCAAAGCTGGGAGGCCCGAGCTGAGCCTGGACTCAGGCTGGCCCTCCCATGCTGCCTTCGGGGCTTCCTCACTGCCCTGCCCACCCCTCTGATGGAGCCCCCGCCTTCCGCCTTCACTCTCCATCCCCGTGGCGAGTCTCTGGTTTTATATGCACTGGGGCGCCGAAGGCTGCTGGCCCAGGTCCAAGTGCGAGCTCCCACATACCTGACTGTGGGATCCTGGGCAAAGGCACAGCTCTGTGCCCCCATCTCTTCATCTGTAAGTGATGTGATGGTGGGACCTGCACATGGGTCCTTGTTAGGGTTCAGCAGGTTTGCTAATGTGCTTAGAACAGGGCTTGGGAGGCCAGTTGCTCTAACCTGAGGCCCCGAAGCAGCACTCAGGGACATGGGCATGGCTTTGCCAGTGCCCTGGGTTTGTGTCTGAGTTTGTGGAGGAAGGGGTCAGGGCAGCCTCTTCCTCAGAGGGTGCTGTGAATCAGACTTGGGCCAGCTGGGGGCGGACAGGGCCCGCTGGGGAGGTGCAGGGCATTTCTCCCAGCTGTAGCCCCTGCAGGCTCAGGGACAGAGCTTAACATGGGACAGAGCTTAAAGCCAGCCTCCCACCCCCTGCTCTGTGTCCTCATTATGGCTCTTCTCCCTCTGACTGCACTTATGAAGTGGACACTATTGTTTTACTAAGGACTGAGGCACTGAGACTCAGAGAAGGAGAGTGACTCCCCCAAGTGCACGCAGCATGTAAAAGGCAGGCTGAAATTCGAACGTGTTTCTCTGCAACCTGAACCCAAGCCTGGGAGTTCAGTGTTTCTCCTGAGTGCCCAGGCCCGAGGTCGGGGACAGGAGCTGGTGCCGCCTGGTGAACTGTGGGAGCTCACTCTGCCTTCACCGCCTGCTTGCTCGCTGCACGGGGGCCCATAGGAAGTTGGGCAGAGGCCTGCAGGGCTGGGTGGGGTGGGAACCGATGGGACCCTGGCTGCAGGTGAGACCCAAGGTGAGTGTTAAGACCTGCCCTAGGAGAGGCTCTGGAGACAGCTGGGGCCCTGGGCCTCATCTCCTAGCAACATGGTCCCAGGGACCCTGACTGTCTGTCTGCCCAAGGTGCCCCAGGGAGCCTGGCTCAACCACTAACCCCAAGAGGGCGTGCCTGGCTCTCAAGCCCTGCTGGGGTGGGGGTAGGACAGAGGGGCGAGGCCAAAAGTTCTAGCTGAGCACCCAGCAGGGGGAATGGGGGTCTCCCCTTGCTCCAGCCCAGGGTGAGGCTGCTTGGGTGTCCTAGGGGGAGAGGATGGACTCTTTGCTTTCCTGTCCCCCAGTTCTCTCTCTCGCTGGGTCTGTCTCCTACCGCTTGCACTCTCCCTGCCTGTCTCCATCTCTCCTTTCCTGCATCCTTCTCTCTGCCTTTCGGGAGCTGTCTCCCTTCTCTCTCTCTCTCTCCATATGTCTCTCTCTCTGCCTCTCCCTCCCTGTCTCTCTCTCCTCCCTTCCTCCCTCTTTCCTTACCATCTCCACCCTCAGTGCTGCCTCATTTCTCTCTCTGTCTCTCTTTTCCACGTGTCTGTCTCACTTTTTATTCCATGCACTTTCCCCTATGTCTCTTTCAACTGTCCCTCCCACATGTCTCTCTCTTCCCTGCCCCCACCCACGGTTTCCCTCATGTCTGCCTCTCTCCTCGTACTCTCCGCACTGACTTTCTCCAGCCCTCCATCCTGGAGGTCTCCCCACCATCAGATGTGCTTCTTCCACTGTCTTCCTCACCCCACTCTACCCTGCTCCCCAGCAAGGAGTGTGGGGGGCAGGCATGAACGCCGCCTCCCAGCCTCGGTTGGAAGATCACGCCATGAATGTTTAGTGAGATGTGTAGGGAGGTCAGCCTGAGCAGGGAAGCCAGAATTCAGCTCACGCCCTGGAGCTGGCCTCTCCGTCTTTGGCGCCCCGCTTGATGAGTCTAATGGCTCTGGGGGGAAGGTCTTCGTGCCCTCCAGACTGCTACTGGTCACAGACTCTGATGGGAAAGGACAGAATGTCAAGCCAGGGTGATGTGGGGCATCTTCTGGAGAAGAAACTGCACAGGTGTTTGGCCCTCGGCCCTCACCCTTCCAGCTGGAAGGCCTCTGGCTGGCACATCCTCCTCTCAGGAGTGGTCTTGCCTTTGCAGGACAAGTCGGGAAGGTGTGGGCACACCTGGGCGGCTTTGACTGTGTCACAGCGCCCTCTGGTGGTAGTATGTAGTCACTGCTCCCATACTTCGCTCCCTCCAAGCGTCATTGGCTTGGACTTTAGGGCTTCACTGAGCTCTACTGAGACCTTGGTATGCGCCAGGCATTCTTCCAATGGCTTCTATGCACCATCTCATTTTATTCTCACCCTGCGCTACCATTACCTCCACCTTGTAGAGGAGAAAGTTCAGACCCAGGGCTTCAAACCCAGGCGGTGTGACTTGACCACCACACTGGAATTCTGCCTCTAAATCACCTGCGGCAGATGCCTACAAAGCCGCCAGCAGTGGTAACTCACTCTTTGGGGCTATCTGCCTAACTAACACTGGTTTACACCTGCTGTGGGCACTGCCCCACTGCAACCATCAGAACCGAAGGAGTGCACAGAATCCACTCAGCCTGACAGTGCCATTTCACAGATGGTGACACCGAGGCCCAGAGAGGGGGAGTGACAGTCCCAAAGTCACACACGTGAGTATGTGGGTGTGCTGGAAAGCTGCACTTTCATGCTCAGCCTAGAGTGGCATTTCTAGGTGTCCTTACTGGCTGAGGCATTGTTGGGACAGGGAGAAGGGACAGTGCAGCCTTCTGGGCGAGTGAGGCTACCATGGATAGGGCCAGGGGCTACTGCAGAGCAAGTGGCCTGTCCTGGTATCCTGTGCATTTGCAGTTCCAGAATTCCAGGAGGCCAGAGCTAGGGCAAAAGCACTGGGCAGGGTGGCAGGGACTGTCAGGAAAGAGGCGTCTGAGTGTGAGCAGAGGCCCATGTCAGGGTGTCCTGCAGGTCAGGCCTGACGGGGGCGGGGGAGGGTGCTGACATTTGGAAGAAGCCCCGGATGCCACACCAAGGAACCTGGGCTTCATCATGGCAGCTCCTGGAGTCAGGGTTGCAACCTCCAGCCACCTTTTTACCTCCCACAACTTCCCAAGCACCTGCTCTCTGCCAGGAACCACCAAGCAACAGGATAGCCCAGCTGCCATCCTCATGGATGGGCACAAAAGATTACTTTTGAAAGAGGCCTCGCTTGCTCATCTGTGCTGATAGAGGGGGGGCACGGGGTTGGGGGGTCTTGCCTGGCGTTCTCTGGGAGGTGAGAGATGCTCTAGAGCTTCACAGGGGGGTAGTTACTGGGAGCAGCCACAGGGAGAAGTGCATCGAGCTGCTCACTTAAAATCAGGGCACTGTCTGCGAGTTTTGGGAGACAAAGGAAACACAAAGCCAGCCCCTTGCCTGTGTGGGCGGGAAGGCTGGAAGGGCCCGCGGCTGTGGCCTCTATTGGACGGAGAGAAGCTGGGGAATCGCTGCTGGGACCAGCTCTGGGGAGACCCAGGCATGAAGCCTCAAGGATTTGGGGAGACTCAGGCACCCCTGGGCAGCCTGTCTCTACAGCCCTTCCCACCCAGAAATCAGAGGCCACAGGAGCCCCCTGAGGGCCTGGATCGAGGACTCCTGTTAGGTGTACTGATGCCCAGGTTCCCCATCTCCTGAACTGAGGTGGAAGGGAGCCCCCCACATCTCTGTTTTCCCAGGTTTCCCAGGTGTCCCTGACTTTGCTGGGCCTCACACCAATAGGAAATCAGAGTCAGAGGTTCTTTCCAACCCTTGGTTTCTGTGATTCCAGAATCTGCGATTCTCTGGGTTGGAAGTCTTTTCAAATGTGGCTTATTCCTCCTGGGCCTGGAGAGGCCAAGTCCCAGAGAGGGCAGTCCCTCACCTTGGCCTCAGCCCGCTCACGGCTAGAGCTGTCACCGGAACATCTGGGCTGCTGGGCCGGGTTCCCGGCCCTGCGAGGCTCACTGGGTCATGCCGTGGGAATTACCAGCTGTCAGTGCCTGAGTGAGGACTAGGCAGGGCCCCACCCACTGTGCAGGTGCCCCAGGTCTCCAGCCGGGGTAGGAGGCCACGTGGGACTATTGCCTGCTAGGACTCATGTGCACCTTTTGCCACCCCAGGCCAGAATGGAGCCCCTGGGAGGCACTTTCCAACCACCAGGGGCTGGGGCAGAACCCTGGCTCTGGCCCTGGTGGTGGGAGACTGTGCTGTCACCCCTGCCCACAGGGCCTCATTAGGATGCAAGCGGTGCAGGCTGAGCAGTCAAGGTCACCGGTAATTGGAGAACCGAGAGAGAGGATGTGGGCGCTTGCTGGACAGCCCAGGCACCTCCCCCACTGACCCCTGCTGGCCCTGGCCCTCTGCTGAAGGCAGTTGCCCCGCCTGGCCTCACCTCTGTGCCCTCTGGCGCCCTCTCTTCCCTTTCCTCTCTGGCCTTTCATTCTCCAACCCTCCAGATTCCTCCCCCTGCCCTGGGGGCTCTGACCTGGCTGACTCCCCTTCCATCCCGACCCCTTGGAAGACAAGCAGATCTGATTTGAACCCCAGCTCTCCTATTCCCCTCACACCCTCCCTGCTGCCAATCGCTCCTGAGCTCTGTGGCCTTGGACAAGTTGCTAAACCTCTCTGAGTCTCATTTACTGATCTGTAAACCTGGGTAATAGATTCTATCTCATGAATAGATGTGAGGACCTTTAAACTGTTTACTCTGTGCCAGGCACTGTGCCTGCGTTTTACACAGGTTTTCTCACTTAACTGCCAGAGGCAGCTACCACCACCATCCCTGTTTAATAATAGATAAAGAAACCGAGGCTCAGAGACGAGGTACTGGCTTGTTTCTTGCGGCTCAGCTGTAGGTTGGACCTGGGCTTTGGGGCTTCAAGATCTGGGTTCTTTGCCAAGCAGTGGGGCATGGGGGGCACAGGGCAGGGGTGTGACCTCACCCAGCAAGGAGGTGGCTGAGGCTGGGGCCTGGGTCCCATGCCCAGACAGAAGTTAAGCTCCTGGGCTGGGCGTCAGGCCTCAGGCTCCTCCTCTGCCCCGCACGCGGGGAAAGTGCTCGCCATCCCTAGGGGTGGGGGTGATTGGTAAAAGCGACAGAGCCTGGGACTGCATCCAGCCTCCCACCGGCCACGCTGCCCAAAGCCAGAGAAACTCCTGGCTTGCTTCAGTGAAGGTGGAGAGCGACTGCCCCGTGGAGACACGCACAGCAGATCTTGGTTGCGTGCACCCCCAAATTGGCGAGTTGTTCCTGTACCCACTACTGCAACCCCCAAGATCCACGCAAGGATGGAAAGGGCTGCACGGTCGTTTTGCACCTCCGCCCTGCACTTGCCTCTACTGAGTGACACGTACTCACCCTTCTGCGGGTGAAGCAACCGCAGCTCAGAGAGGGGCCCCGGATTGCTGCAGACCACACGGCCCAGGGTGGCCGAGGTCCTGTCCCTCCTCACCCACACCCGCCGGGCGGGCCGGCTCTCCCCATCGGCGGGCACCTTCGTCAGCATCCCGAAGCGCACCCTCCCAAGTTGCCGTGATGTGCTTGGGAAGATTCACATCTGTAGGTCCTAATTCACCCTAATTGACCCTGCAGGGAATCTTCCAAACTCCTGGGTTTTTACAGCTTCTTGGAGTTTTATTTTGGCTTTTGAAAAATAGTGCATTCATGCCAAACACGCCGGGTTAGAAATTGATGCTGTTCTGATTGAGTAAGTGCAGGAAAGCCAGCGTGCTGAGTGAGCGGCAGGGCCGCAGCGCCCCGCAGGTGGCCGGGCGGAGGACCTGGATGTTCCCCAGCCGCCTGCCTCAGAGATGCGGCGGCCCAGCTGCCCAGAGGCCCTGACAGCAGGGGCAGCGGGCCCCCGGCGGCCGCCCGCCATGTGCCCAGCTCTGTGCCGAGCACATCGTAGATCGTAAGCGAAGCTGTGCAAGGTCCGGCCACTGCTGTCTGATCCCAAGGCCGGCTCGGCCAGGGATACGCAGCTCAGGGCAGGGCCCACGCGCCTGTTCCATTGTGGTGAGTCTGAGGTCCTTGCGGGACATCTGCGGGGAAGGGCTCAGAGGCTTCTCTGCCCTTCCACCCTGAGCAACTTGGTTAACCTCTGCCTCGGTGCCCCACACGCAAAGTGAGGACAGCAGGCGTGCCTACCTGCACAGGTGGTCGTGTCAGGGTTAAATGAGTGCGTATGTGGGGTTGACCGTCACTCAGGAGGCGCCGGGACACCTGGACCTGGAGCCCGGTGATGGTAAGTTTGGGAGCATGCTCGGTGAGTGGGTGTCACCACGATGTCACGAGTGACCTCGCAAGAAGAGTTTGGGTGGCCATGGGGTGGACCCTAGTGGGATGCAGAGGCAGAGACTGGGCATGTAGGTGAGGCTTGAAGAAAATGCCACCAGGAAGGGGAGAGGAAAGAGGGGGCCCTGTTGGAGTCACATGTGGGCTGAAGGAAAGGCCTTAAAGGTCTTCCACAAGAGGTGGAGGAAACGCGGGGCGTGGAGAAGGGAAGCGGGGGAGAGTGGCGCAGACGCTCAGGGACACGGGCTGCTCAGGGGAGACCGCTGGTCTGTCCCAAGCTGGGCCCTTGGAGAACGGGCTGGGAGACTTTTGAGGGCCAGGGTGGGTGCCCAAGACTGTGCATGCTAAAAGGCCCTTCGGGGTCCAGGCCGGATGGGGAGGGAACCCAGG
>PVKM010032023.1:0-16584 GCA_004027735.1 Carollia perspicillata
CTCTTCCTTCTGTCCCCTTTGCCCTCTGCAACCCATATGAAAGGCAAAAAGCCCAAGTTAGAAATGTTTGCCTCTCTGCCTTTTTGTCTCCTGCATCCTCACAACAATGTTTTAAAGCTGTTTTCCTCTATCCTGGCACAGTTTTTCAAATATGCTCTCTTTCTTTCAACATCCCCACCAGAAGGTGACACTCATCAAAGTCCTGAACCAAAAGAAAAAATACTGAGATACCCGTACCTACACTCTCTCATTTCCACTCCTGTTGCCTTTAATCTTGAATTTCTTTGTCAGGTAGGCTAGCTCCAAAATCAAGTTTTTACATCTCTCCCCTTTTCCTTCCATTTCTCCTCCCTTCTGCCCACAGACTGCCCTCTCTCATTGTCACTTTACCATTCTCTTCTTTCTCTCAAATTTCTCTCCTCTCTCAATCCCCTTCATCCCTTCTGATTTCCCTTCTTTCCAGTATACTCCATTCACTTAAATGAAAACTATCTTGACACAATCTCTCTGATGCAGTGAGAGCTAACGTACTATATGTCCATCTTACAAAGATAATAGCTGATGCTTGGAAAATTTAACTTACATGTCTAGCACAGCACAACCAGGTACTGTAAGACTTACAGACCCAAAGCCATCTTGTCGCACTCAGTTTATCTAAGGATTTCCTTCCTTCTTGGAAATAAAGATGCAGATAACAAATCGAGGCTATTGGCTAATTTTCTCAAGTCGTACTAATATATGTGTGCACCTTTCTCATATGGAGTAATTTCATATTTTTGCAGCAAGTAAAACACACAATGACTGGAAATTGTCTATACAAATCATTTGTCTCAAGTTGTGCCAGTTTATTATTTAATGTTGCTTCTTAAAATCTGAGAAGAATATCCAAAATTAGGTAATGGAAATAAGCTTAGTTATTGTCACTAGGAATTATTTCTCTTTTTGGAGAGGTTATCTTAAAAAGGTATTGAATGTCTTTTAGCACCAAAGCATGTGCTGAATTGGAGGTAAGTCTCAGCATCTAACCTATAAAAACTCAAGGGTGGGGTGTTCAGATTTGTTCAGACATAGAAATAAATTGGTAATACTTAAATGTTGGTTATTGTTCTTGTGGGTATAGAATATAAGGACGCAGACTAACTGTTTAGCTGGTGTCTTGGTGTCCTGAAACTTTTGCCTCATTGTTCAATTAAAAAGAATCAAAGATTAAGTCTGGCCTTAGAGGCTTTTAGAGAAAAGTTCACTACTGATTTTTGTAGGTACCATTCAGAATTTCCCCAAAGCACATAGCTGGAAAAGCGGTGGGGTTGGGACTTGCACCAAGTTTTCAATCCCGAATCTAATGCTCTTCTCCTATAGCTCCACTATCATTTGTAATGTTAGTCTTTGAAAATAGTCCCTCCGTCAGACTAGCTTTTGAATATGGTCCCACACATATCCAGAAAGACTTCACATATAATTTCTGAATAATCTTGGGTCACCTTAGAAACAATGCAATGGATATTTTTGAAAAGTAAGTAGAGCTGCGAATAAATACCTTCAATGCAAAGAAAACAATACATTTGGAACCATTAAGTTATAGAGCCTTTATTAATTTTATCCACTCCCATTTAAGCTCTTATTTTATCTTTGTTTCTCTCACTGGCTCAAAACAGAGTTTGTTTACAGAATGACTGAAAAAAATGTTTTTTGAATAAACAGATATCCCATTTGTATACCAATATTAAGAAAATGAAAGCCACTCAGTTTTTTTCATATTTTCACTTTTTAACAGTTTTTAAATTTTGCCATGTAACTTCCTAATGTGGACCTTTCTGCACTCTGAAGCTAATTGCAGCACTGTTCAGAATCTGGACATCCCTAACTCCTCCTTTTCCTGTTCCTTTCAAAAATCTGTCTTTGTCAATGTATTTTAACAAAATCCATATGTTTCTTTTTTCCTCCTTACCTTTTTTAAAATAAGTCTACTGTGCATATCCGGGCATGTTTCTTGGTGTTTATCTTCTACTATCACGACAAAGGGATAATCTGTTTTCTTTTAGCTTAATTTCAGAGTCAGAGGTCAAGACATTGTCAGTTGAATTGTCTCCCAGTGATTTTTATCTTGTTAATGCTCTGCTAGTGTTCAGAATTGGTTGGGAATGTTTTTATAACCCAGTCATCAGTGGTGGTAAAAATCAAAATGGACAAATGCAGCTTTGGATGACTTCACATCCCCCATTACACCTAAGGAAACAATTAAGGTACTTGAGAATATGCTTTTTGAGTTGCTGCAGTTGTAGCAAAAAGGGAGAGCAGTAAAGGACAGGGAAGGAGAGAGAAAAAAGAAAAGGGCACTGTATTATCCCACAATAAGATAGTCCTAAATTTATACATATGTCTCTACAATAATATAATACAGTGGTCTTGAGTTGGTTTATAAAGTGTGAAGAACAAGTAAAGTACTCTGTTTAAAGACAAATGTTCAGGAAAAAACACTGGAAAACTTAGAAAGTGATCTAGGGGAGGACAGTTTGCTGAGAGCTAAAAAACTACAAAATAATTGACATCAAGTTGTAGCTATTCATCGGCTAATAACTGATGCCTAATTTGCATGCTTTCTTACATATAGTTTCTGTTATCATTAGAAGATACACTGCATAATTTGGTGGAAAACATGATTGTAATCTGCTTAAGACCCTTTTAAATATCCATTTACTACATTTACTATCTACTTTACCGGGATATCAGAATATACATCACTGATGGAAAAGTATATAATACAGGTAACTCTGTTAAATATCCATTTATTATCTCTTCTAACTATGCATCAGATTATCATAATAGTTCATTTAAAGCTGGCTTGCAAATAAACACATGCCAGAGCCAGGAATGTGTGCTGTTAAGATAGTGAAAAACGAGTCCCTTACATGGATTTAATTTCTCATGTAACAGAAAAAGTCGACTAGTATAACGTGTCAGTTATTGTAGGTAACACTTGTCTATACATATTTTCAGTTATAAAATATATTTAGATACTTCCATAAATTTATTCACTTTCAAAACTTAAAATCCCTTACTCAGAACTTTATCCTGGGTGGAAAGGGGACTGCCATAAACATTGCGAGAGAAGAGAAACTGTCATATCCCTAAGTTTGGTCCTTCTGCTTCCCCACTTACGGACACCATCTACAAATTGTCTTTTAATAAATATTTGGAAATGATGAGACTGAAAAGCTTAGGTAACTTCACAGGCAAAACTAGGGAGAAAAATCATGTTGAAAAAATAAAAGACCAGGGGAATAATTTTACTCCTATAAATATGTTAGCAGCTTGCATGTCTCCGATACCCACTGTTTGAGTGTTTCTTAAGAAGCCTAAATTCTACCTGGAACATTTCTTTTTAAAATGAACTAGAGTGTCTTTTCCCAGAGTGTGTACTAGGAAATGGTCTGCAGAGCGGGGTTGGGGCGGGATGGCAGTGATGGGACTGGAGGTCGAGTTGCTGGTAAACTAAGATTGAGAAGTTCCCACACAGACTGTTTTCCTCTTGACACACACGATGCATATTAGGATGTGAAAAACTCTGCTGTAAAGCACATTATTAACTCTGTTATCCCAGCTTTTCACAAGCCTAAAATGATTAACCATTTTAAGCTTTTACTTTGTTGCTTATTTTATTTTACATCATTATTATTATCACTATTATTATTTACTCTAACACACCTCTGTTACTCTAACACACCTAACACATCTCTAAGCAATAACATTTTCTCTTTAGGAAGCATTGGGCTAGCCTTCACCTTCATGCTCCTTCATGACCTCCTTTTCATACCACCACTACCTCTGCAAGATCTGCGATGCTGTCAGTGAACATTGTGACAGCTAATTAATGCTTTCGCCTTCCATGTACTGCACAGGTACATGGGCTACTGAGAGAGTGCTCTCAGCACTATTTAATTATGATGAGGAAATCTTAATAAATAAGTAATAGGTTAGTAAGAAATTAGTTCAATACATTTAATATACTTTTGAAATATAGGCCAGAGTATTACATAAGCTTTCTGAGAATAGTTAGTTAGCGAGCTCGAGTATACTCAAGAGACAATGGCAACTGATAGAACAGAGGCCATTTTAATACATTTTTTAGGCCCCCCAAAAGGAAAATATTTCTGATAAGCTTTTAAAGTACCCCAAGGTTTTGGTTGTTTTTTTTTTCCCTCTCTTGTAAGCTTTAATATGTTACAACTCCTAGGTAGTTGGTATGTCATGGCTTAATTATATGGTATTAGTCACTTTAAGAAATTTTACAAAAAAACATAAAATTTTAAATTTTAAAAGTCCAAGTTTTAGGTAAGAAGATATTGATATTTTGTTGGTATATTGTACAGCCTTAAAATCCTGAGGTTTTTGAACAAGCTCTGCATCAACATAAATAAAAGTTTAAAAAACTAAATATATCATAGTTTTAGGTAGGTTTTTATTGTAGCTTATAGTCCATAATGTTATTTTTAAAAGAACACATTACTCTGCAAACAGTATGTTTACATTTGCTAATAAACAAGATTCTTGACCTTAAAAAATATAAACAACTTTCCGTATTTGTCTGATTTCATTTAGTAATTTTTGTCAAAGTATGGCTGATGTTCACTTTCTATGTGCACAGATCTTTTAGGTAAAGACTGTAGGACTTCCCACCATGAGCTTAAAAAGTTCAGACATCAGAGTAAAGAGAATCTTTCTATTGAAAATTGTTCAGTAGAGAATTAGCTACAATTAAAGTAACTATAGACTACATGTGTTTCTTTTAAAATAACTTCAGACTATTTGATATTTAATAAACTTAAAGATTGCATCTTAGAGTATTACCTTGAGGCACTGCAAAATAATTTCACTATTTCAGTTTCTAAAATGTAAATGTTTTGCTATAGCTTGCTTCAAAATTAGCTTAAATCATGCCTTTTGGTTGACTATTAAGTGAATAATTTGAAATTAACAATTTGCAATATATTTTTCTCTTGTAAAGTATAGTCATAAATATATAGAGAAAGTTTATTTTAAAATGAGCTTAGCATCCTTTTATATGTCTCTGGGCCCTCTGCATGTCCTCCTGGGAGAAGTGTCTGTTCAGATCCTTTGCCCATTTTTTAATTGGGTTGTTTGTCTTCCTGCAGTGGAGTTGTGTGAGTTCTTTGTATATTTTGGAGAGCAAACCCTTGTCCAAAGTATCATTTACAAATATATTTTCCTGTACAGTTGGTTCCCTTTTCATTTTGCTGATAGTTTCCTTAGTCATGCAGAAGCTTTTGTATTTTGATGAGGTTCCAATTGTTTATTCTTTCCATTATGTCCTTTGCTTGATGGCCATCACTGGCCATCAGAGAGATGCAAATTAAAACCACAATGAGATACCGCTTCACATCAGCCAGAATGGCCATCGTAAACAAATCAACAAACAACATCTGCTGGCAAGGCTGTGGAGAAAAGGGAACCCTAGTGCACTGTTGGTGGGCATGCAGACTTTCCTCAGCCACTGTGGAAAACAGTATGGAGTTTCCTAAGAAAACTAAAAAATGGAACTGCCTTTTGATCCAGCAATTCCAGTGCTGGGACTATACCCTAAGAATCCTGAAACACTAAGTCAAAAGAACCTATGCACCCCAATCTTCATAGCAGCACAATTTACATTAGCCAAATGCTGGAAGGAAGCAAAGTGCCCATCAGTAAATGAGTGGATCAAAAAACTATGGTACATTTACACAATGGAATACTACACAACAGAGAGAAAGATGGAGCTCCTACCCTTTGTGGAACTGCAGAGCATTATTCTAAGTGAAATAAGCCAGGAGGTGAGGGACAAATACAATATGATCTCACCTATAAGGGGAAACTAATCAACCAACCAAACAAGCAAGCAAAATATAACCAGAGACATTGAAATAAAGAACAAACTGACAGTAACGAGAGGGGATGGGGGAGAGGGATAATGGTGGGGGGAAGTAAGGGAAGGTCCACCAAGGAACATGTATAAAGGACACCCAGACAAAGACAAAGAGGGTAGGTTTGAGGGTGGGAGGCAGGGATGGGTGGGGCAGAAGGTGTGGTAGGGTGAAAATGGAGACAACTGTACTTGAACAACAATAAAAAATAAAATAAAATAAGTTAAAAAAAATGTCATGGTATTTCAGCATATTTTCCAACATAGCTGGTCTCTGTATACAGTGGACAACCTTCTAGCAGTATCTCACCTTTAGTTGCTCAGTACAAAAAAAATTAGTAATTCATGAAGGGTTCTTGATGGTCTTAAAATCCCAGATGGTGAACTGAGCCTTAAAGATCCAACGAACATGGCTAGTTGGTTGAATTTGCTGACAGGAGCATCTCTACAACAGGACCAATATATTGAGGGGGTTCTAGGCAAAAAGGTTACCTGTTTCTGTGAGAAAATGGGGAGCTCAAATTGATGAGATCCTTGCTGTTAAGTTTCAATTTGAATCACTCGGGGACCATAGGCTCCACATCCATTTTGGCCTTTTACTTGTTTACACAAAGGGAACATCTTCAAAAGACTCATGTCCCAGACTGCACACTGCCTCATTACACAGAGCTGTGGTTTCGATGTTCTTGTTCCCAATTTATTGCCAGGGTCCGAGTACTTGGGTGCCATGGTGATAAAGCGCCGCTGAAATACATAGGTAATCAGTCAGTGTACTGGAGGATTGATTTCTTTCTTTCCTTTTTCTGAACGGACAAAAGCATTCCTCTTAGAAGCAGTGAATGTAGGAGGACACTTACCATTTACATTATGAGACAACAATGATAACAGCAAAGATGCCATTTAATGAATAACTTCGCCTGGCCAGGGACTATCTCCAGGGAACTGAAAGTGTGGAAAACCCTACCTGGTCTCTCCCCATATAGAACGCAGGCCTCTCTTTTTCCATTTTTAATTGGAAGATACTGAAAAGGCAAATCATTTGCTTTCAAGCTGAGTTCAAGTCCATAATGGAATTAGGACCAGGATCAGGAACTTTTGGATTTCAAGGCAGGACCACTGAGTACTGTGTGGATTGCTTCAGATAATGATCCGCATGTTAATCACTTGTCTGTTCTGAAGAGCACATCTCAGTTTAAAAGAGGTCGTGCAGTCTGAGCCAACTACAAAGCATATTTTTAAAAGGTCTTTTAAATATTCAAATGCATACACTTCATATTAAATGTTATCAGTTTTGCCATTCACAACTATGACCTAAATTCCTCCCTCAAGCATTTTAGTTGAGGCCAAATTACTTCACTTTCTGCTTTTACATAAGAACGTAGCACACACCTGCTGTACAGTAATCATGGAAAATTTGGCTCCTGGTACTTTGGCTCTCTCAGCCTTTAACTTCTCTTTCTTCACATTTATTTCATTTTTCCCTCCATGTTCTAATATTTTAATATTCTATTTTACTTTTTTTCATTTATTTATTGGTATTTACAGTCAATTCTTTGAAGTTCTTAACAGGTAACATTTGTCATTTTTTTCTTAAACAGCTTTATTGAGGTATATTCTACTTACAATAACATATTTATTTATAATAGGGTAAATTTCTCGGTGTGTATACCCACGAAACCATTTAAGATAATGCATATATGCACACCGTCCCCAAATTTCCTCATGATTCTTTGTAATCTATTCCTCTTCCCACCTTTCAGCCTTTATATCTCCAGGCAACCACTGATCCACTTTCTGTCTCTATTGATAACATTTACTTTTTCTAGAATTTTATATAAATGGACTGATACAGTATATACAACTTTTTGTTTTACTTCTTTCACTCTGCATAATTATTTTGAAAGTCATCTGCATTATTGCAGGTATCAATAGTTCATTTCTTTTATCAATGATATAGTATTCCAAGTATGGATACACAACAATGTGTTTATCCATTCATCTGTTGTAGATATTTGGGTTGTTTTCAGTTTGGGACTATAAACAACTGCTTTGACCATTTGCGTGCAAGTCCGCATGAACATGTGCTTCCTTTTCTTTTGGGTAAATACCTGGAAGTAAAATGTCTGGATCATATGTGAGGTGTATGCTTAATTTTTTAAAAGAAATTATCTATTGTTTTCCAAATGGTTATACCATTTTGCATTCCCACTAGCAGTGTTTGAGAGTTCCAGTTCCTCTACCATCTTGTCAACACATAACATAGTCAGTCTTTTTCATTAGCCATTCTAATAGGTGTGTAGAGGTATCTCATTGAGGTTTTAATTTACATTTGTGTGATAACTAATGCTATAGAGCATCTTTTCGTGTGTTTATTTGCCATCTGTATATCTTCTTTACCCAAGTGTCTATTCAAATCTGTGTATTTTTTATTTGGTTGCGCCCTTTCCTGTTTTTGAGTCTTGAGAGCTCTTTATATAAATTTTAAATTCAAATCCTTCATTAAGTATATGCTTTGCAAATATATTTTCATGCATTAGCTAACTTTCCCTTTCCTTAACAGTATCTTTTGAAGAGTATATATTGTTAATTTTGAAGGAGAGACTGTATAAATTTATTCTTTTTTGATCATATCACGAAGATTTTTCTCAAGCTTTACTTCAAGAAGTTTTTCAGATTTTAGGTTTTCCATTACTCCTACGATCCATTTTGAGTTAATTCTTACATCTAGTGCAAGGTGTGGAACACAGTTCATATTGTGCATATGGGTGTCCAGTTGTTCCAGAACAACTTGTTGAACAGACTGTTCCTTCTTCACTGACTTGCCTTTGAGCCTTTGTCAAAAACCAGTTGTTCATATATATATGAAGGAACAGTTCATGTATATATGAAGGAATATATATGTGTGTGTGTGTGTGTGTGTGTGTCTGGGTTGATTTCTGGACCCTTTCTTATGTTTCATTGACTAATTATCTACTGTCTTTATGCCGATGACACACTGTCTTCATCACTGTAGCTTTATAATAAATCTTGAAACCTGGTAGTTTTAGTGATCTAGCTTTGTTCTTCCTCTCTGAAATTGTTCTATCAGTTCTAGGCTCTTTGCCTTTCCATATGAATTTCAGAATCAGTTTTTTAATTTCTTCAAAACAGTTGCTGAGATTTTGTTGAATCTATAGATCAGTTTGGGGGAGAACTGACATCTTAATAATATTGAGTCTTTTGACCCATAAACCATCAAAAAAAAATAATAAGAAATGCTTAAGGATAAATCTGACTGTGGGTAAGATATGTACACTGAAACCACAAAATATTGCCAAGAGAAATTAAAGACCTAAATATATAGAGAGTTGTACTTCAACTGACCTTTAACAATTTTTGCCATGCTTTTTTTTGCCATGTTTTTCCCCTCCCAATCTGTCTTGCAGTTCAACTTTAAAGAAATTAAGATATAATAACTTTAAAGGTGTGCTATTAGTCTCTGCCTTCAATTACTAATGAAAAAGTGATTGATGGAAAGTTTAGAAAAGCAATGTTTATAAATAAATTATTCATGGAATCATTATCTGCTCTATGTATTATCCAAACACTTTGTTCTTATTCTTCTTCCATTTTTTCTGTCTACCTTTTGGCATTTTCACTTCTTATCAGTGTCTTCTGGGGTAGATAGGGGTAGAGAGAAGAAATGAGACCCAACTCATAAATTCTTTTTCTTCTGTTATTAAAAGCTTTTATGGAAAAAGAGATTGAATGCCATGTTCAGGAATTTTACCATATTTCCTGACCCCATTCCACACCCCACATTTCCATAGAAATGTGGCAATTGTAGCAATTGTGGCAAATGTGGCAAATGTAGCAAAATGTGGCAAATGTGGCAAATGTAGACAATTGGCAGTAGTAAGAAAGTACAAATGTGCACTTTTAAATATCAAATGCTGCCTTCTAAACCTGTTACTGTATTTTATCAGTGAATACGCAGAACATGTGTAAAGCTTTTCCCTCAAGAGGAAAAGCTATCCTTCTGAAGATTTTTCACTATATTAAAGATTTAGACTTTGATAACGGTTAAATTTTCAGTAGAGCTGGCTCAGTAGTTATTGAGATTAAAACAAGCTATTACTGAGAACCCTCATGAATATTTATGTTAGTCACCCTTCAGATTAATAATTCTTATGAAAATTTGCTTTTAATTCTCATTTTGTCAAGGACTTGATATAAGTTGTAGCTGATGTATAATGTTATCAAGACAACTTTTTCAGAATTGTGGGGTATAGTAAATTGAATATGTTCACAAGAGTATCTTCAATAAGATGTAATTAAAACTGTGATACCCTGGATAAAATATTAAAGAAAAGAATACTTATTGTGATGCACTGCCTCTAATTATCTTTATTATATTCACTTGATTGTTAATTTGCAAAATCTGCAAGAGATTATTACTCAGTTATTACTAGCAATTTGCAAGGTTATTATGTATCTTAATTTATAATAAAATTACTTACAAAGTATAGAATATGAAGGGTTTTTATTATATATTATGTCACTGATTCTCAGGAACAAAGTGTTGTGAACAAAGAGAAGCCAGGAAAGAAATGAACCCAGACGTTGTCAAGAAAAATTACATTTGGCCCTAATCAGTGTGACTCAATTGGTTTGGCATTGTCACTAAAAACAAACTGTGGCTGGTTCTATTCCCTGTCAGGGCACATGACTGGGTTGTGGGTCCAGTTCCCTGTAGAGGTGCATGGGAGAGGCAACCAATGTTTCTCTCACATATCAATGTTTTTCTCCCTCTCTTTCTCCTTCCTTTCCCTATCTCTAAAAATAACTACATGAAATCTTTAAAATTTTTTTATTTGGCCTTTGAGAAACAGAAATATAAAAAACACAATTGGAATAAGAGAAGAAATAAAGAGTACCAATATAATTATTTTATAATATATTTATATCTATGTAGCAAATCATTATGTTATACACCTTAAACTTATACAAGGTTACATGTCAATTTTATCTCAATAAATCTTTGGAGGAAAAAGAGTATCAAAAAGACTAAATTTATTCAGATAAGCAAGTTCTGTGATGTACATCATATAGAATTTAGGGAACCTCTAATTGTCATCATGGAATTAGTAGCCAAGAGTTTGAAAAATTACATTTAACAGAAGAATTTTCTGTGCAGTCTTTAGGAAATTTATCCATCTTAAAAAAGGAAATCGAAGAGTTAAATTCTGCCAGCATTTACTGCAAGTTTACTGTATGTTAGGCCCTGGAATATAGAGACAAAAGGGACTTTCAGTTGTGATCAAGGAAGGAGCTTGGAAAACCCTCTTCTCACAAAAGCAGTTATAAAAATGGATAAAAACTGAAAAAAAAATTAAGTTCTGTACAGTCACCCAAAGGCATACAGTAATCTGAGAAGCTTTATGTTTAAAACACTGTTGAATTATGGATCTAGCCATCAGAAGATGGAAGCTTTACTAGCTCAAGATGTCTGAGCTCAACCTCAGTCCAATTGTTGTCATACATTAAACTATGTAGTCATAAGTGTGATCGCTGGGAATCCAGGTTTAAGAATTAAAACAAGAACTTTTAAAAATGAAAAGCAAGTAGGATTATCAGTGGCTGCACTCCATGAGACAAATTTTACAGACTTATCCCAGGCAAATTGCTGCAAAAACAAACAACAACAACAGTAAAAGGCAACAATCACCATCATCGGGGGAAGAAATCAGAATACAGATTTCCTGCAATTTATTATCTAAAATGTTCAGTTTTTAACATTTTTTAATAGTTTTTTCAGTTTTTAACAAAAAGTAAATAAAAATGACTGGAAAGTGTGAGTAAGGAAAATAGCAGTCAATAGAAACCATCTCTGAGTACCCTCAGATGCTGAATTTAGTATACAAAGACTTCAAAGCAGCTAAATAAAATCATTTTTAAAGAATTAAAGAAAATTTTAACAATATAAATTAACAAGTAATAAATCTCAAGCAGCAGATAGAAATTATAAAAATGTTCAAAAGAAATTCTATTTTTAAGATATGTAGTCTTGCCCTGGCTGGCGTAGCTCAGTGGATTGAGCGCGGGCCTGCGAGCCAAACGATCACGGTTCGATTCCCAGTCAGGGCACATGCCTGGGTTGCAGGCCAGTTCCCAGCAGGGGACACACAAGAGGCAACCTACATTGATATTTCTCTCCCTCTCTCCTTCCCTTCCCCTCTAAAGATAAATAAATAAATAAAATCTAAAAAAAAAAACAAAAAAAAAGATATGTAGTCTTTTTTAGATTTTATTTATTTATTTATTAGAGAGAGGGGAAAGAAGGGAGAGAGGGAAAGAAACATCAATGTGAGAAAGAAACATTGATCAGTTGCCTTTCATATGCACCTCCACCAAGGGACTACACTTGCAAACCTGGCATTTGGCCTGACCAGAAATCAAACTGGCAACCTTTTGTTTTGTAGGATGATGCCCATCCACCACACCTGCAATGCTCAGGGTTCAAAAGGAAATTCTGAAGTTAAAAATACAGGAACTGAAATTTTAAAAAATCACTAGAGTGTCTCAAGAGCAGATTTAAGACAGCAGGAGAAAGAATCAATGAATTTGAGAGTGATCAATAAAAATTACACAATATAAAGAACACAGAGAAAAAGACTGAAAAATGAGGAGAACCTTGAAGGCCTGTGGGACAAATCAAGAACACCAGCATACATGTAATGTCAGTGCCAAAAGGACAGGAAAGAAATAAATCAGCAGAGAAAAAAAATGATAGAAGAAATAATGACCTAAAACTTCCCAAAATTGAAAATCAGCATTACTCTACAAATCCAGGAGCTCAATGAATTCTATGATTCCTATGAAGAATGGACACAAAACTGTCTACGCCTAGACAAATTTTAGTCAAACTATAAAAGCTAAAGAAAAGAGAAAATCTTAAAAACGAGTGAGAATCAGCTCATGACACGGAGAGAAATTGGTACAATTAATGACTGACTTCTCATTTGAAAGAATGAAGTCCAGAAAGCAATTGAATGACATATTCGAAGTGCTAAAAGAAAACATTCCAACCAAGAATTATATATCCAACAAAACTAGTCTTCAAAAATGAAGCTGAAATAAGATCATCCAGCATTAAAAATAATAATAATAACAAAGCTCATTGTGAGCAGACCTGTCATACAAGAAAAGCACAGATATTCTTTTAGTAGAAAAGGAAGTGATACTAAAAGACAAATTCACAGAAAGAAAAGAAAAATGCTGGAAATGGTGAATATAAAAGGTTAATAAAATATGGTTAAAATAAAAGTTCTATATTTTATTATTTCTTCTCATAACTTCCTAAAATGACATAATATTCTAGTAATTATAAAACTGTATTGTTGAATTTACATAAATATGTATACATACATATGAAAATATACATGATGATTATAACACAAGGCATGGAGAGGGAATGGAATTATAAAGGAGCCAGTCTTTTATATTTCAATGCAATTAATTTATTTGTCTGAAATTGATTGTGATAAGTCAAGATGCATATGGTTATCCCTACAGCATCCATTAAGAAAATAACTATGAATAAAATCATTTTAAAAATTAACACAGGAGTTAAATAGTACGCTAAGCAGGATGGCAGCTATCGTGGGTGTGAGGGGTGAGGGACTGGAGGGACTGAGTAAAAAGAAAAAAGGATTCATGGCAATGGGCAACAGTGTGGTGACTGCAGGGAGCGGCATAAGAGGGCTAACTAGTAATGTGAAAAGCTATATATTTAACACAAAAAAAGCATTAAGGAGGAAGAGGAAAAAGAGGAAGGATATATATAAAACACAAATAGTAAAATGGAAGTTGTAAATCCAACCATGTTAATTAAACATGGTTTGTGTTTAATTAACACAAGTTTAAAAGACAGAGATTGGTGAACTGTTATAAAAGCAAGACCTATCTATATGCTGTCTGTAGAGGCACAAGTGAGATTCAAAGACACAAATATGTTTAAAGTAAATAGATGAAAAAGATATATTATGTAAACAGTAGCTATAGGAAAACTGTAGTGGTTATAATGCTATCAGATAAAATCGACTTTAAAACTAGAAATATTGCTAGAGAGAAAAAAGGAATATTTCATGATGATAAAAGGGTCAATACCAGGAAGATATAACAATTGTAAATATATGCACATACCTAACAATAGAGCCCCAAAATACACGAAGCAAACAGTGATAGAATTGAAAGCAGAAATAGAACAAATCTTGGAAATGAATTAAATTCAATAAACTACGACACAAAACATTTGGATGTTACTAGTCATGTCTTCATAAAAATAATATCAAACCAGACCAACATAGGTTATTTTTCTAACATATGCCACATACACATACACACACAACAGAGTAGTGAATAATACTGATTTTAGTTCTGTGAGTATCTTAGAAAGTGTTAATTTGAATAAAGTGTCCTTTTAGGGAAGTATAAGAGCATTTTGACTAAACTCTCATAAGAACCCTAGAAAAATATGAATTTTACTAAAGGTTTCCCTTAAAGGATAACTACCAGCAGTTAGTCATCAACTTTGAAGAACCTATCAAATTCAGCCCACAGCTATGTCAAAGAATTTGCACTTAATTGATGGCCCAGGAAACAAAACTCAGAATATCTTCCCAGATTTAAAGTTCCTGTAGGAAATGACATTTCTAATGCTTTCAGAGTAAAATTAAAACTCAAAATATGTTATTAAATAGGAAAATAAGCTTTTACAAATTAGATGAAGGTCTGGCAAGGCAAGTACAATGCAGTAATACAAGAATATAATGGGCAAAGACTGACTAATCATAAATTTAAGAAGGAAGGAGATTAAATTATGAGTGAAGACTTAATGAGTGTAGGATTGTACAAAGAGCTAATATGATGCAATGATGCAAGGATATATTTAAAAATATAAAGTGGCATACAAGATTTAAACAGGAATATTTTTTTCTTTTTTCAGTAAGTTTTATTTCCATTTTTATTTAAATCATTTTTTTATTTTTCAATTACAGTTGACATACAATATTGTATTAGTTCCAGGTGTACATCCCAGTCATTAGACATTATATAACTGAGTGATCATCCTGCTAAATCTCTTACCCATCTGAGACCATTCATAGTTATTAGACTATTAATGACTATATTCCCAATGCTGTACTCCACATCCCTATGACTATTCTATAACAACTGATTTGTACTTCTTAATCCTTTTACTTTTTCCCCATTCCCCCAACTCCCCTCCCACCTGGCAATAGTCAGCCTTTTTCTGTTCTGCTGATTCATTTATTTTCATTTTCAGATTTAATCGTTGATAGATAATGTATTTTATTGCCACTTTATTGTTTACTTTTTTATCTTTTTCTTCTTCTTCTTGTTCTTCTTTGAGAAGACCCTTTAACATTTCATGTAATAGTGGTTTGGTGGTGATGAACTCCTTTAGTCTTTTCTTGTCTGGGAAGCTCTTTATCTGTCCTTCCATTCTAAATGATAGCTTTGCTAGGTAGAGTAAATTTGGCTTAAGTCCTTGCTTTTCATCACTTTGAATATTTCTTGCCAGTCCCTTCTAGCCTGCAAGGTTTCTTTTGAGAAATCAGCTGACAATCTTGTGGGTAACTAAATACTTTTCTCTGGCTGCTTTTAAGATTCTCTCTTTGTTGTTAACCTTTGGCATTTTAATTATGATGTGTCTTGTCATGAGTCTCTTTGGGTTCACCTTGTTTGGAATTCTCTGTTCTTCCTAGACTTATATGTCTATTTCCTTTAGATTAGAGAAGCTTTCTGTCATTATTTTTTCAAATAGGTTTCCAATATCTTCCTCTATCTCTTCTCCTTTCAGCACCCCCATGAAATGAATATTGGTATACTTGCAGTTGTCCCAGATTCCTTACCCTATCTTCATTTCTTAATGCTGTTCTAATGGGTTGTTGTTTGCTTCATTATATTTCAAATTGTTGATTTGATTCTCTGCTTCATTCCTTCTACTGTTGATACCCTGTAAATTATTCTTCATTTCAGCTAATATATCCTTTTTTATTTGACCAGTTATTTTTTATGGTATCCATGTCATGTTTATGCTGTTGAATTTCTCACTAAGTTCATTAAGCATCTTTATGATCACTGTTTTAAACTCTTCATCTAGTAGATTGCTTGTCTCTGAAAAGCTTGGGTGATCAGGGAGGCTGTGCCACTTGACCCTATAGAATGCCTACTACGTAAGGCCACTCTACCAAGCCCAGGGGACATAGCAGCTCTACCCAATGCATAGAAACACACACAGGGAGGTTGTCAAAATGAAAAGACAAAGAAACATGTCCTAAATGAAAGAATAGAACAAAACCCTAGAAAGAGAACTAAACAAAATGGAGACAACCAATCTACTAGATGCAGAGTTCAAAACACTGGTTATAAGGAAATTTTTTTTATTATGATCATTCGGTGAAATTTTCTTTATATGTTGGATCCACTTTTTACTATACCTTTAAAAGTAGAAACTAAAAGAATGCACAATGAAGGTACAAAAATAATAAATGGAAAATAGCTCTTTCACATGGGCAAATAAGAGGAATTTGGGTTACTTTTCCCGAAATATGAAAGGCTAATGGATGGCAGCATAATTTTAACACTGGTTGTAAGGAATTTTT
>PVKM010032024.1:0-16613 GCA_004027735.1 Carollia perspicillata
GTAAACAAAAACTTGTCCATGAATGTTTATAGAAGTTTTATTCAGAATGGTCTAAAAGTAGAAACAACCCAGATTTTCTTTTCACTGGGTAAATTGTTAAACAAACTATGGTACATCCATACCAGGGAATATTACCCAGTAATAAAAAGTTATGAATTACTTAGTAATAAAAAGTTATTACTGATACACATAACCACCTGGATGACTCTCTGGAGAATGATGCTGAGTGACAAAAATGGCAATCCAAATACATTATATTCAGTATGATTCCAATTGTGTAATGACAAAATTATAGCGATGGAGGACAGGCCGGTGGGTGTGGAAGAGGGAGTGTGGCCCTGAGGGGGCAACAGGACGGATCCACGGGGGATGGGAATGTTCTGTACTTCAACTGTATCAATGTCAGTTCCTCAGCTGGGATATTATAGCTTTCAAGATACTGCTAATAAGAAGAACTGGGAAAAGGGTATCTAGGTCTCCTTATATTATTCCTTACAACTGCATGGGACTCTATAATTATCTTCAAATGAAAAGTTTTATTTTAAAAATTCCTTTATTTATTACCTAAAACCAAACAAAAGATAGAAAACATAGCTTGCATTTTAACTCCTACTTGGTTTTAAAAGGTGGTTCAAAAATGTTTCTTAAAAGCAACTTTTCACTGGAAAGCTTAGGCTCATGGAAAAACACGTTCACATTTGTAACCGTTCACAATGGTTTCGCTCACACTATTCATCACTCAGCCGACTCTCTGAGGTCAGCCTCAACCATGTTTGTTCTGGAAAAGACCGTTTTATTCAGAGCTGACAGCTCTCCAGACCAGCTACAAAACTCTGAAAGGACAGCAAGCGGCCTACCGCCAGTCTCCAGGGAGAAGCGGAGGGCAGGGCCTCAACGGCTCCAGACTTGCACGGTCACTCTGCGGTGCCTGGGTCCAGGGTGTTGTCTGAGGGACAGGCCGCTGGACAGAAGCAGCTCTGGAATTCTCCTAACAGCCAGGCCTCAGAGCTGACAACCAGTTCCTGGAGTTAGAAGGATCTGGGGCTGATTGGCTGACCCACTTCCTCTTCCACGTGCGAAGGCCCTACTTGTGACATTTATTCTCCTCTGTGGCTCCCCTAGGCATTCATTTAACCAGATTCTTCGACCTCTTTACAGAGTAGTCATTTGCTCCAAAAATACTCATGGAACACCTCCTGTCTTGTGCCAGCCATTAGCCTGCTGTGCTGATCAAGGCCGTCCCTCCATCTCACCATTGAGGAAGTTCAGCTCCCTTAACTTCATAATGCACCGTGTATTTTTTTGAGCGCCTTCTGTGAGCAAGGCATTGTGCATAACTTTCGCTGATCTTTCTGGGTTAATACTATCAGATCCTCACTGTTTGCATGAAGAAACACAGGCCTGGGAAGGTGCAGGGGCTCCATGTCCACAGGAGCTGTGAGTGTGATCCACGCTGTAATGTCTTTATTTTGTCTGGCTCTGGGCACTGGTGCTCTGAGCCTTGAGACAGGAAATCTAACTGAGCTTTCCCTGCACTGATTTGGCTGGACATCATTTCAATCTGTGTTCTTCACCTCGTGTCCCCTTCGCTACCTCTGCCTCTGGGAACCCTATGCTGGTGGTTCCAGTCTGACCACCTGCCTTCAAATTTGGATTCATACTTGAAGATTCAGGGTGTCATTTTTTCATTCAAACTGGCCAACAGTCTAAGTCAAAACTTGTGAAGATGCATGAGGATTTTTTGTTACTACTGTTTGCAGATTCATTGTATGGAAAAGAAACACAACTGTGAAAGCCATTGCCCACCAAACTGTTTTATTTACAAGAGTGAAAACCAAGTGCCCAATACCCACTGGCCAGCATCATCATTCTTTATCTGCTTTCTAAGAACACAATGCTAATAGCTAATATTTAGAGAACATTGTGTTCTCCCTTCACTTAATCCCTTATTGAGTCCTCTGAGATCGTTACTATTACTACCTTTATTTTACACATAAAGAAACTGAGGCTTAGAGGGACTGGGTAATATCCCCAAGGTCATGCAGCTAAAAGAGTCAGAATTTGGACTTCGGTGTGCCTACCTGCCTGTGCCAAGCTACCTGCAGGAGAATAGCGTTCGCCAACCAAGTGTGCACGGCCAGGCTCTGTCCTGGCAGCGCCTTGACTCTGCTTAACCGTGTGAACTAGTGGATCAGCAGGCATCTGTCATTAAGTTCTGTTGATGCAACTGCTAACAGAAAAACCCTGTGGAAGCTACTAGCTAGTTTTCAAGAAAAAATGATCTTGTTATAGAAATATAACAATAATTTAAAGCTTGGGCTCTAGGATCCAACTGTCTGCACTCGAATCTCTACTTCGCTGCTTAGAACGCTGTGCCCCGAACGAATCAGGTTAACTTTTCTACATTTCAGTCTCCTTGTCTGCAAACGGGACTAATTATGGTAGCTGTGTCTAAAAGTTCCATAAGGAATTTATAATTAAACTTGAGCATACTGTTCCTTTAGCTTATGGAGCGTTTTCTGGTTGGGTTTTGTGAAAGCGCAAAAATGGATCATTTACTTTTCACAAGCATTCTCAAAACCCTAAGCACCTTTTAATCACACCTCCTTAAACTAGTCTCATTTCCACACTAAACTGTCCTAATCTTGGAAATCTTGCTTCCTTTGGAGCTAGAATCACAAGCACCAAAGTAGAAACAAAAACACTCTCAGCATTTACGAGGCGAAGTGCCGCGCAGCGCGGGCTCCAGCAGAGCCTTCCTGTGGGAAGGCTGAAGCGTTAGGGCCGGCGAGTTCAAAGACTCAGAGCCGCCGAATAAAAACAAAATCCCTTAAAATTACACTGATGGTTCTTCCGGATAATTTGTAGAGAATTCAACAGTGTTTATTACAGGTTCACTTAAGAAAGCCAAACATTCAGCCCTAAACGCAATTTCAAAGCAAAACTCTAAACAGTGTTTTCGAATAAGGAGGAAATTATGTGCACAATCTTACCTCCCAGGGGCTTTGAAGGATTAACGAGGGAAAAATAGAAGCTATGGGGGGAAATCTCCAGAAGAATGACAGGAAATAAGAGAAATTCACCATAATGGGACAGGTTGACAGGGTGTAATGTTCATAATGTGACTTTTAATAGACATTAAACACATCCCTGCAGGTAGGTGGACTTTCTGTCCAGTGGCAACGCTGCTGAGGGCGGGACACTCACGCGGAGCGGGAATCTCGGCGGAAAACGGAAAGCAGTGGAAGCACACACCACCTTTCCTTTGCTCCTTTGACTCTAAATGTCACATTTAGAGTCAAAGGAGCATTCGTATTTGTCCTAAGAAATGCTGGTGGGGGGAGCAAGTCAGACTATCTTATTTCCCGTGAAAATGGCACACAAAATACCACGTTGTTATACTATTTATGATGTTTCTCCCTAAGAGGGGAAAAGTCACATTCTTCTCCAATGAAGATAGGAAAAATTAAAATGTTCCACATTCTTAACAATGATGAAGAGACAGTGAGTGAATCTAAGGCCTTTAATAAATGCAGAATATGGATATATTATTCTAGACCCTCAGGTGAGTTCTTTGGGGGGAGAGGAATGTTCCAGGGCAGCAATTCTCCTCAAGTCTTCACTGTTTCGGTGCCACCCGGCCCATCTTAGTCATGTAGCAATCCCCGCCGGAAAGCCATTCCCTCTACAGATGAGACAGCACTGCAGTTGCGTTTTCTACCAAAGACAGCGGTGCATCGCCAGTGTGAGTTAAAGCTCAGGACTCGAAGGCTTGAAGCTCCACCCGCTCTGAAGTCAGAGGTTTCAGAACCAATGTAACACAGTTAGGAACAGCCAGACTTTGGAATCAAAGTGATCTGGGTTTGAACCCGGCCTCAATCCTTCTCTGGGTAAAGGGTCTTAGACAGCATCTCGTCTGCAGTGCCCACCTGCACACGGAAGAAAGTAATGCTCACATGGCAGGGTTGCGAGCAGGAATAAGCGAGATCATTATCCAAAGCACCTCGCTCATGTTATCAGGGTCATTGTTATGGCGGTTGTCATAGTTCCAGCCCAGAACACTGGGCCTGTTGAGGTACTGCAAACACCACATTGGCGGTGAGCAATGGATTAGTGATAGTGCTGTCCTAGAGTTGGCATCGTTTTCCAAATACAAAGTTCTTTTTCTTCCAATGGCAAGCTTTATGGCCATTCAATACACAAAACCATGTTGTAATCATCTTTGTTATTAGAACCACTGTGTTTTGGAGCTTGTCCAAGGTCAACTGGCCAATGACAGGGACCAAATATGTGGACCCCCCACCCCGTATCAAGGATCTAGTCCTTTTCTTTTATGATACACTTAAGAGAATTTCAGAAAGAAACACTTTATCTATACAGACTAGAATTTTATAATGTGAGGTGTTTCTCTTTTTTTCTCCCTTTTTATAGTGCATGTTAGGTTTCTTCAACAAATTTTTAAAATTGCCCTGGTTGATGAGAAACTGTTTTTCTCAACACAGGAGTGAAAACTCAGAACAGTAGCGTTCCTCTGTGGGAAGAATGCTGGGGATCCTGGCTGAGCACTTGGCTAGAAGGAAACATAGCTTTTCCTTCCATCTGATTAAATACTAAAAAAGTGTAATTAAGAAAGTCTTCTGTAAGCATTATTAATTGGAGAACAAGATTCTCAAGAATGAAGATTTATGACCGTTCTCAACATGGTAGGTAAAGAGAAGATTGCTTGGTAATTACGTGCTTATCTGAAAGTCACTTCTCTCTCATGCTTCAACACCTCATTTTGCCAGAATGCACACTGAAGACCTAGAATCTCTTCTTTTGGGAAAAGTCAAAGTTATCTTGTGTAGGAATAATAGTCCCCGAGACGAGGCCTACCACTAAATTATTGGTTACTCCATAAAGAAATGAGGAAAGAAGTCACTGGGAGATAAAGAAGGAGATACCTGCTTGTTAGCCTTATGGATTCTTCTAGCATTATTTCTTATAAAATGTTGCCATTGTCTTTTGTTTAGGAGAAAAGAATTCTGCAATCAACCGGCATTTCAACTCCATTTCTTATTTTGCCACTGCTTCCTGGGGTGGTCGTGGAAAATACATTTCATCTTTTGATACCTTCATTTCAGCCAATAACTTATGAACTTTTACTTTTCTAATGGGTTTTGTAATAGCTATGTATTCCTGCATAACAAATTGCTCCCAAACTTAGAACCTTAAAACAACAAACATTTGTTGTCTCACAGTTTCTGTGGGTCAGCAACCCAGACAGACTTGTTTGGGTAACTCTGCCTCAAAGTCTCAAAGGCTACAGTGTTGACCGCAGCTGCTATCTGCAGACTCGACTGAGATAAAATCCATTCTAAGCTCACTCATGTGGTTATGAGCATGATTCAGTTCCTCCCAGGCTGCTGACTGAGGGAGGGCCTTCATTCCACACTGGCTGTTGACCAGTGGGGACACCCTCTGATTCTTGCCATGTTGGCCTCTCCACAGAGCAACTCAAAACAGGGCAGCAAGCTCTTTCTATCTGAGTGAGCAAGTGAGAGAGTCACAGCAGGCTTGCTAGACAGAAACTATTGTCCCTTTGTAACCTAATCTCAGAGATGACATCCTGTCACTTTTACCTTCTTTAGAAGCAAATTTCTGGGTCCAGTCACACTCCAGAAGAAAAGAGGTCACATAAAGGCATGAATATAGGAAATGGGGATTATTAGGGCCACTTTGGAGCTGCCTCCCATAAACTTAGTCATAGCTGATCTGAGGGATCACAGGAAGTCATTCATCTAGGTCATAGTCTCTGAAATTTCACTCTGTCTCTTAAATAGGACAGCATTATTTATTCATTCATTCAAGGCCACATTAAAAAAATCTATTCAATCATTTGAAAACATTTATTGTGGGGATGCTTCAAAAGGCCCAAGATAATGGAATTGACAATGCTGATAGCATTAGCCACCCTCTGTGAGTGAAGTCCTCTACTCCGTGGAAGTTTAAACATCATGCAGTGACAACCAGAACCGCACAAAGGCCATGTGGGTCAGGTGTTTTCTGCCTCCGTGGCCCCCGCCACTCTCCCATCACCCAAAAGCCTGGAAAAGGCTCTAGAAAAGGAAGCTTTACATGAAGTTCTCAACATGCTTCCTAGGTAAATACGAGGTATCATTCTTGTTTGTTTTGCTCTGTCTCCAGGGCAGAAAGAGTGGGCTGTGTTTCCTGTGCACTGGAGAAGGAGACTGTGATCTCTCCGGGCACAGTCTTCCATGGCTTAGTAACGGTTCCTGTGTCATTTCATTGTTATCCAAGTCTGGACTTCTTACTTGACTTTTTTATATGAGTCCTTCTGGTTTCTCCATCTATATAGTAAGTTCTCTAAAAGTAGAAGTTACACCTTACCCATGCATTCTTGCATCTAAAACAACTTTCATTAATATAAAATATGTGCAATAAATGATTTATACACAAATGCCTCTTTCAGATGGGGCCTGATCTATAACAGAACCAACTTAAGTAAAATCAACTTGGGACCCATAATTGAAGGGCAACTAGGGGTACAATTTATTTATACTTTCCCACTTGATTCCTTTCTTCTATTCTGGCTTTCCTTTGAGTTTTAGACCAATTTTTCATGTCCTTTAACCTTTTCTCCACAAAAACATGTATTTCTTTCTGTCATTCTTTGCCTGAATTCAGCTTCTGCTCCTGCAACAGCCCCATGTGGGGGGCAATGGGCGCCAGGGCCTCTTCCAAGAAGGACAGAAAAGAAGACTCTCTGCCATCCCCTTTCCCAAGTGCAAACGCAGGCTGACTCTCTGCTCTTCCTTTCAGTCTTTATAGAGTTTTTCTATTTAAACACGGGGACACAGGTTTGCTATAGTAGTCGTACATATTTTAATGCATAAATATCTTTATCCACTTTGAGACTGTTTCCTGTTTTGACTTGTTCTCTAAATATGTATAATTTTTAAATTACAGGTTTACGTAAGGAGGACAATTTAGTCAAGTATAACTTTCTTCACAAGACATGTCCTGGTTGCAGCACATAAATTGTGGAATGCAAGCAGGCTTAGAGAAGACACACGAGTCATCTTCTCCCCACTCCTCCATCCCAACATTCTAAAAACATACCTGTTTTCTAAAGCAACTAACTCTATAAAAGAAGGTTCTCTCTAAGCAATGATAGGGACCAAAACCTTAGCTGATGTCATCCAAATAGAAAAAAATTCAAAATGCCGTCATGATAGAAAGGTCCTTCAGCAGGAGGACCTTTTAGGCCCAGTGGCTACAGGGCAGAATCACTTCACCGGAAGTCCCTTAGACCATCTGCCGAGTTTGTAAACAATAGCAGAGAGGAAGGGTGACATCCTGGAGAACGGGGCCGTGTCACTCACTGTGTAGTTGAACATTACTTCAACTCCAGACTGCTTCTTTCTCTACATCTCTCTCTGTTTTTTGGAGAGTCCATTTGTGGGGTTAAAGGACAAGTTTCTGACTTGAAATCCAAAGGCATAAGTTTCAAAACTGAGAGCTTTTACCTCAGATTGGAAAACAACCAACTAACTTAAATGGGTTGGTTTATTATAAGTTAAATCAAAGCAGAAACATATAAATAGGTTGACATGTACCCAACACAGATGAAAGATAGACTTCCACTGTGTCATGGGGCGGGTCTCCTGGAAAGAGGTTCTGAGGTGCAGATTTCTGCCCCGACAGTTGCTTTGCAGAGCGCCCCACGGAGCAGCGCCTGTGGGAGACAGAGGGAAGCAGAGCTGCGCAGAGGGAGAAGTCAGGCTCAGCAAGTCCCTCAGGCGGTGCTAAAGCTGGGGTGGCCCTTCAGGGTTGTCACAAACTGGGCATAAGTTCAGGTTTTATAATCCCCTCCCCATCATCCTCATGCCCTTTGCCACTGGGCTGACCTAATGACCTAATGACAGGAGAGAAGGGGAGACAACTTGGAAAACACAGCACCTTCTAGGCTGAGGGTAATTTCCTGAGAGGAACTTGGCTGTAAGCCGATGGCAGCCTACACTCCCAGCAGATTACCTCAGTCCTGGAGAGGGACTGGGACAGCATACCACAGAAAATGAGAAAAATAGAGTCAGGCACACATCTGGGGATTAAAACAGAGAAAATATTTATACAATGTAATTGTTATATTTAATATTAAAGAATTAATATAAAAAGCTGAGTAAAAATAACTAAAAGTAACTCATAAGTGAATAGAAAAAGAACCATGAAAAACTGCAGTGATGCAAGCCAGGCAGCTACCATCCACTGCCATCAAAGTACCTTCATGGTGAGACACTGTCAGCAATGGCGGATGAAGTCAATATATTATTTCTGAAAAATATGTGTATGTGTCTTTCTAGGCAGTAATCTACAGGAAGACAGTTTCTTTCCTGCTAAAATATGGAGAGGTCAGTGAGATGCAGGCGACATTACAACATCCCGAAGATGTTTAATAGGAGACCCTTCACCAGCATCTGACCGACGGCATGGGGAGGCACATCACACACTCAGAGTTTCCAGTCATTTGCAGTGATCTGTGCCAAACAATTAAAGACATCAGCAATAGCCCTGGCTGATGTGGCTCAGTGGATTGAGTGCCAGCCTGTGAACCAAAGGGCTGTTGGTTCAATTCCCTGGCAGGGCACCTGCCTGGGTTGCGGGCCAGGTCCCCAGTGGGTGGTGTGTGAGAGGCAACCACACACTGATGTTTCTCTCCTTCTCTTTCTCCCTCCCTTGCCCTCTCTAAAAATAAATAAATAAACTCTTTTTAAAAAGCCAGCAGTAAATGAATTGATGAAGGCCATGTCATCGGGCAGGATGCTTCTGGATATTTAAAGGCTTTGAGTTTCAGTAATTGACTTAGAACTCTGAAATAGACTTAGACTCAGAATAGACTTAGAACTCTGAAATTAGAACAGCAGGCCCACATCATGTAGGAGGGTAAGGAGCAGCCTCTGGTGAGTGCTTCAGATCCAGGACAATGACAGGAGGGTGTTCGGACCCAGCCAAGACAGGCACCACTGGAAGTAACCCTGGGAAGAATTCACCAAAAATGAGAAGTAGGTATTGGTAGTTTCTCCCAGAACTGATATAGCTATCTCCATTTTCACCTTATGTATTTAGTATATAGTCTAATTTATTCCGTAGAGTGCATGCAATTCTTCTCAATGAGTCTTTTTAGTCTTATTTATAAAGTTCCACATGAAAAGAAATTTTCGGGCAGAGGGTGTTAAGGAGTAGGTAAATTCACCATGTATGTGTGGTCACTCTTCTGGCGCCCCAGTGGGAAGACGAGAAAAGTGGCATCTGTTAGAAAACGATGCCTCCATAAGGCTATTCCTTTGTGGGTGGGCCACCTGCTTGTTATGTAATATTTTTACACACCGCCTCCAAAAGAAAAAGAAAAGCAGAACTATTTATAGAAAGCAATTATAAATGTTACTCACTGGTATAAGTCCTGGGAAGTTTCTCAAATCACTTACTGATACAGGATTTTATTTCATTTCTTTCACTGAAAATGTGTTTGTACATCAGCTTATCAATGGAAAAATAACAAATACAGCTTCGGTGTTTCCAATAGATCCCACAATGACAAGGACCTTGTAAGAAAAAACAGAGTGTTTTCTTTTATTAAGGTATAAAGGCCAAACTTCAGAGCCCTGAAATGAGATTGGTTTTTGTCACTTTGTTAGAGACAAGAAAAGTGCAGTAGCTTGGACTCTGGTCCACTCTATTTGGATGCCAGGTCCCCTAACGTCCTTTCTCCTGGTCATCAGCCTATCCCAGTCCCTAGACTGGGACGATCCACCCACCTGGACTTGAATAGACTAAGAAAGAGACTGAATTTCAAAAGCCAGTTTGCCCTGGTGTCCTGAGCATCTCTGGTGCCCTGTGCATCCCCATCGAGGTGATGCCAGTGCTGTCTGGGTGTATGTAAGGATGAAATAAAATCAAAACTTGAAAAGGACCTTATAAACCGCCAAGCTCAACACAAAAATATTAGCTGTCATTGTACATCCTTATCTTTGTTTCCAGGGATGTTTGCTGAAAAGTTGTGGAGGATAGTAAAAATTCATACCGATGAGGAGATAAGAAACATGAAGAGAAAAGAAGATCCCTTCAGCTCCTTATAATTAGCCCCATTGCCCTATATCTCCTCCCTGGCTCAGCACTGGCAGCCATCAGAATGGGGGGCGATTAAGTGTTTGTGCCTGGGGCTGGTCTTCCAACACCATGGCCAGTTACGGTGTGCCCTAGAAATCGTATTTCCAACTTTCTTTAACACATGAAGGTCCTGAAGTGCCTTTAGCCTCTGGCTCTCCCTCCCTTCCTGGTAGAATGTGCAACTGGGAGAAGGCCCACAGGCACAGAGACAGGACAGAGAAAGAAAAAGCAGAGACCCTGAAGACAAAACCCGTACTGCAAACTGGTCGTCAAAGTATTAAGTTGGGTAACCTGGTCCCATTATTCTGAGGGCAGAGTGAGATTCCAGGAGGCAGAGAAGGCAAAGAATTTCCTACAAGTTTCCAGTTCTGATCCACAACAACAGGTGAGAATCCTCACTTGAAATATCTGTAGCCTTTAACCCCTGTCATTTCGCATTCATAAAAATTAGCCACTCACAAACTTCCCTTCCCAGATTCACTTAAATTCAAACACTATTATTATTAGCCTTAAACCACTCATGTTTCAGGCTGGCAAGACAGCCTCAGAGGTGACAGAGCTAGAAATATCTATTTCCTCTCTAATCAAAGCGAGAGGCAAGGCCTGTTCCTTGGGAGCCCCCTTCCTCCGGAGGCACCTGTGCTGCCTAAAGCACCTCCATTCACCATGACAGGGTGAACCACAGGAAGAGTCCAAGCCTAGAGGTGGAGGCTTGAGCTCTAATCCTGTCTCCTCTGCAGCTCTGTGACCTTGGGCCACCTCTCTTTGGCTGGTTTCCCGCCTGCCAGAGAAAGTGTTGGGTTAGATTCTAACACTGTTGCCCACGTTCTAACTTGGTTGCCCATGAGGGGGAAAAAAGAGCTCTCTAAAGGGAGCTTTTAAAATTCCTGATGCCTGGCACCTCCCTGACCAATTAAACCAGAAGATCTGGGAATAAGACTTGGACAAGACAAAGTTCTCAAAGTTCTCCAGGTGATTGCAATGCTCCACCAGGGTTAAGATCTCCTAGTTCAGATCAATGGCTCTCCACTCTGGCTACACAGGAAGCTCAATCAATGGGCTTTAAAAACAAGAGCCCAGAGTCCCATCCTAGAAGAATTCCAATAGAAATCTCTGGGGTTAGTCTCAGACATGATACGCTGTCAAAGCACTCAGGTGCTTCTAATGTGTAGCTAAATTCATGGACTGCCAGGTTAGATGACCTTCAAGGATGCTCCTTGATCCAAGATTCTGAGCTTCCAAGAACCTGCAAGTATGGGGCTTTAAGCCTGTGAACCGCTTTTCAGGAAACTAAGTATTCTAACTGCTCCCGTCAGCTGCCGAGTTAAGAAACTCTGACTCTGAAGAACAGGAGGGCTATTCCCCCTACACCCATCTTCTCCAGGCCTTCTCTCTTGACAGTCAGGAAGGACACACTGTCCCCCTCACTTGCAATCTATGAAAAGGTCACCTCAGTCCCATCACAAGAGTACATGTCAGGATTCTTAACTTTTTTGGTCACACCACCCCCTTCGGGAACTTCCTGATTTCATCACACAGATCCTCTCACAGGACAACTTCACTTCCACAGATGTGCATCAAATTGAGCTTGCACGTTTAATGGGCCCCTGGACCCTAGGTGCAGGAAAGAATTCTATTTTGTTTCACCGCAAAAGTAAAAAAATTTCAAAGCCCAGAAAAGCCAAAATTGAAACATAATAGAAAGAGCTGGGACTGAGAGTTAAGAGTTCTGAATTCTAATCTTGGTCCCACTTCTAACAATCGACATTTAAGAGTCACTGAATTACTTAAGGCCTCAGTTTACTCATGTGTCCTGCTAAGAATCATAACACATGCACTGCCATACTTCTGCTTTACCTTCCATTCTCATAAAAATTTGGCACTTTTCCCACATACATACACTCTGTCCAAACTGTGTCTTTGGGACCATAGCACCAAAGTGTGTTTATTTACTTGTTAACTGACTCTGAGTGTTTGGGTTGACAAAGAAGCCCTGGGGATAATGGTTTGTAAGGCTCTTGGAGCCTGGAAGAGACTGGGTGAAGGGATTGCACACAGTGTTCTCCTACTTGGAGAATGACTCAGAATCTGGCCTTGGGAGTGGCAAGTGGAGAGCCCACAGACCCACCGTGCACCAGCCATATAGTCCTTGGTGGGAAAAGGCTGGAACTGGGACCAGATGTCTGAGAAACAATCTCAGACTGCACAGTAAGTGCCAAAGTGGCCACGAGCTTGGCAGGAACTCTCTAACTGGTGAGTGCCAAGTGGCTTGGAGAGAGTAGAAGCACCGCCTGGTCTCTGGGCACTGGCATTTGGGAGAATCTGTGTTGCTAGGCTCACAGAACATGTAGGTCATTAGCACTCTAACCTGACAAGTGTGCCCATGAATTGGTGCCAGAAGGGCTGGCTGGATAGCTCTGAGGGACTCCAGACTTGCTGCCTCACCAGCAGAGCACGGGGTTATTCTACCATTAGCCTTGGGCAGAGTTTGGCCTAGGTAGGAGAGAAAGTATGAAAACTGTTTCTGGTCGATTCCACCACTTCCCATTCTGCCCCCAGCCCACATTCCCTGACTTCTAGACAATCTTTATAGAAGCATGAGGTGGATGAGGAGAGAAAGGCAGCAGTATGTGTCTTGGGCACTAAGCTTCTGCTCAGTAGTTCACTTAGAAATGAGGGAGAAGCCCCCATGCCCCAGGAGAGCATTTTCTCTTGAACAACACTGAGGAAACAGCAAAAGAAGCCTTTAGCCAGGAGTGGTTATGCGTGCACGTGTGGGGAGACTAAGGAGTCTCAGAGAGCCTGTGCACAGTGCTCATGGTGGGGCAGAGGGAGAGTGAGGAGAGCAAATGAGCCTGGAATTTTGACAGAGCTCTATTTGTCTATAACAAAATGCTCCTGCATTCTCTCTCTCTGTCTCTCTCCCTCTCTCTGTCTCTGTCTCTCTCTCCCTCTCTCTCAGGGACCCAGAGGGACTGAGTACAGGACCAGTTCTAGAGCTACTTTGGGGGTACTTTTGTTTTTACATCAAACACACAGCACATATTTATGTGCCTTCTGGATGAGATGGGTTGTCTGTCCATTGCCAGATCACTCTGCTGAAGATCATTACCCTTCCCTGCTGGGAATCAGAGAAATCCCTATGGAATGGGGAAGGAGTTACTCAGGGAAGAATAATGCCAGTCTCCAAATTCTACACCTCAGTGTGGTCTCTGGTTCTTCTAACCTCAGGACCCTCAGTGGGGCTGTTGCCGATGGCCATCGACATGTCACAATCACAGGAGAAGTGGTGGTAGGGTGACAGACTTGGGAGATACAGCTTCTCATCCTCATCTACTACTTCAAGGAATGACACACCTGCACTTTTTTGTCCCTCCAGTACATGGTTTCTTTTCACTTTGTTCTGCTGGAAAAGAATAGTCCTGGCAATGCACCATGCACCAACAAAACAACGTGGCTTTCTTCTTATGTCCTTGCAATGCCTCCGTTGCTGTTGGTGAACTGTTTGCGACTACTGTTTCCAGCTGGGACAGTGGACGATATACAAATAGTATATATATTTTTAAATATTTACTTCATTGAAAACAAAGATAGGTATCTCATCGTTTCTTCCCATAAACCGAGTGATCTGGGTTTCCAAGCTGGGGTGTTTCTTGTGGTCTTTACAGATCTGACACATGAATGCTTTTGTACCACAGATTCTTTCCTTTTTAAAAAAACAATTTTTGGGAGAGAAGCTTTCATGTTCTGCACAAAATTACTTTCCAGTTTATTTGAATCACAGGGAGAAGACACAAACAACCGTGTTGATGAGCATAATGGAGATGGATACAACCATCAGAAGGTTGTTTTGAGGGTCCCGTCTTGATGATTTGGCAAAGTCCTAGTGGGACCACTGGCCAGAGGAGACCAACAAGAGCCACTTTCAGATTTGAGAACTCACAAGCTTTCTTGTTGGAAGCTCCTCAACCCCACACCTCAGTTCTGATGAGGTGAAATGTATTACCCATTGACGGTGATGCCTCACCGAGATGTTCTTTGCAAACCTGGAAAGAAGCTGAACAAAGCTCCCACACCCTAGATGGCGAGGAGGCTGCCTTGCAAGGCCACCCTTCTCATTGCCGCTGGAGTGAGATGGGGCTCGGGCCTCTCCACCTCCCCTTCTCTGTTGAGGAGGCTGTGCTTCATTTCCATATCAGCTGGGGTACAGCCCCGAGCCAGAAACCACACACATTAGTCTAAAAGAGGACTTACTGTGAAGAATTGTTAACTATATATCTTGAAGAACTGACGAGGCAAACGTAGAACACTTGGGCATTAGGAGACAGAAACTGGGGGTGAGGCACTACTGTAGGGCTGAGGACACAAAGGAAAAGGTTGAAATTATTAAGACTCAAAGCTCTGAGGAAGCTTCAGGGAGCTGAACCTGTGACTTCTGGGAACAAGACACCATCTAAGGACTGCCACACGAAGCAGGCAGTGTTGCTAGGGCAGACACTGACAGGAACAGGAAGCAGGGGAACGTGTTGCTGTTTCCTCCTCAGCCTCTCTCCAGCACCCCCTACTGGCAGTACCTGGCAAAGAAGAAATATAATTTGCATCTCCCAGCCCCAGCTTCAAAGGCTGAGAACTGAGGCTGAAAGACACTGTCTTAAGAATGAGTGCACTTCACTAGGTTTCCACTGCTTTATCATCACTGACCTACTTTCCCCTTTTTCCTGATCCACCACTTACACTGTGGACTGGCTGCATTTGTTTCCTTAACATGGCTAACCTTATGTGGCAAGCGGATTTCCAGGAACCATCTATTTAGGGAAACCAGCATGCCTCTGACCCCGGCCTCAACTCTGTTGCCTTTGGGGTTGGATAATTCTTTCTTGCAGAGAGCTGCCCTGAGCCTAGTAGGATGTTCAGCAGCATCAATTGCCACTGCCTATTAGGCACTTGTAGCAGCCACTGACCTGCAGACAACCAAAAGCCTCCAGACATTGTCAATGTCCCCTGAGGAACAAAATCTTTGCCAGCTGAGAATTCTGTTCTAACCTCTCTCAGCATTGTTACCCAGGACTTTGTGGCCTGAAGATTAGAACAGTGAGAACGCACATGCATTCACATACTACTTCATAGTTCTCAGAGCTCTTTCTCTGCTTTATATAAACGTATTTGAACAGTCCTGGACAGCAAGAAGAGACAGATGCTATTGTCTCCTCTTTACAGACAGCAAACTGACTCAGGAGCCCCCCACCCCAGCACACCCCCAAGAAACCCTATCAGGCAGAATCTACACAACCCTGACAGTCCCCACCCCCAAATTTTAGGAGAGGTAAGGGGATGGTTGGACTGCTGACTGGCAGAGAAGGAAACCTTCCTCTTGCCCCCTAGCTACCAATAATGTTCCTTTTATTCTTCTTTTAAAATGTCCAGCTGTTGCCAGGAATACCATATAAAACATCTTTATGAAGTGAACACAGGCCCCAACAGCTTATACAAGCTGGCTCTGTCAAGGGCCCCGGTGTTTCTAATTAATGCTCGGACCCAGCGATCCACACAAGCCCTACCTGCACCCTCTCCCCTAGGCTTTGACTTCTGGCTAACCTGCACAGGGGCCCTTGTGCTTACGACTAATAAATGCCCCTGAAGTCTCTCACTGGGTCTGAGACAGCAGAAACAAAAGTCACTTCCAACTAGCTGGGTCCTGGCCTGAACAAGGAGCACTCCTAGGGGCACCCAGGAGAAAGCCGCCTTGCCCTGAGCTGTCCCGCTGAGCAGCCCATGCAGACGTGTGCCTCTCTGTAGGGGGCTACTCGTTTTGAACATGCTCAGTGTCAAGTGTGGGGGACAGCAAAGGGAGACTACTCCTTACCCTATAGAGAAATCATTCTTAAAACATCAGGCATGTATCTTCACACCCCTCCCTTCACTATAGTTTTTAGATACTCTTGAAGGTCAAGGGCAAGAGGGCCGTCACTGGACAGAACAAAATAGGAGCATATATGAAAATAAATTCTGGGAACTTACACTCATGGGCGTGCATGTTTGTGCACGTGTGTATGTGTGGGGGCACTTGTGTACTTGAATGCTATGGTCTGATAGGCTAACTTCTTGACTAATTGATTACTTAGTATAATGGGGCATTAGAGCTCAGAGGAAACTCAAATAACAATTTGCCCAACTTCCTCTTCTTATTAATGAAATTAAGATCCAGAAAGATTAGGTGGCAGATCAAGCCCATAAACACAGCCAGTTAGTGGAAACATTCAGGACTAGAACTCCTCAGGCAAACAGGCTTCTCTCTGCATCTCTCACCACCTCTTCCATGTTCCCCCCTGCAAGAGCTGTGGCCAGGGTTGACAGTGCCAGCTGGTATCGGCTGACCCAGAGGGAAGGGACTGTTTGGTTAGTGCCTGCAAGTCACCAAGGCTGATGGTCACTGGCTCCCACGACAG
>PVKM010032025.1:0-16486 GCA_004027735.1 Carollia perspicillata
GGGGGATGTAGTTTACTATCAGGCCTGGCCCCTCAAAACCAGGACCTGTCAGATCAGAGCTCTCACGCATTCTCAACACACTTGCCAACACTGAGCTCATCCCTGGAAGCCCTTGCTGTCAGGAGGTTGTATTCCAGGAAACGACCTGCTAAACTACGACATCACAGATCGTTACATCACTATTGCAGCGTTTAAACCTCCCATTGATATTTGATTGTAAAATGAAATGCTGCTGTAAACTTCTTAAAGGAAATGCAAAGCATGCAGGAAAACGGTCAACTGACCTAAACCAAATCTAAAAAATTGTCAAAAATGTTCCAAAGAGGCTTGAGACAAACTGGATGAATTTGGCTAACTCAAATTCTCCTAGCGTCTATATTTATTCTCTTTAAATTTTCTTAATCTGTACAATTTCATAATCTGCGATGGCAGCATTGGAGCAATTAGCGTCTACCTATATAGCCTTGAGGTGCATCATTCATCCTGAAGACCACAGGCATAATAAAAAGCGTGAAAGCATAGATATTCTGACCGTGGGCCTTTCCTGACACCCCACAACTGACTTCATTTAATAAGCCACATATCTGGTTACCTAAAGGGATCTGTTATTTACTCAATATTAAAGACAACATCTGCTGGAAGTACCAAACTACATAAAAGGGAAACAGCTACCTAATCTCCCACTACAGTTATATGAGTCATAACACTAGCTGGAAGTTGGAAGAGGCCTCATGTGTTCTAACACCTATCTTCTTTCCCTTTAACCTTAACACATATGCAAAGGCCTCTTCCACCACAAGGAAAAAAAACTGTCCCTTGGAATAGAAAGTGGTTAAAAATGATATACTCCAGTGATCAGAAAAAATAAAAATAAACATCATGTCTTTCCCCCCACTCCATTAACTCCTGTCCACGTTTCCCAATCACAGTCAGTCAAGTGTCACAGAAAGTTTTTAGCATTTCTGTGGCCATTGGTGGGAGAGGAGCTGAGGCTGTGAGCACAGGGACACCGCAGCGAGCAGCACAGGGCAGTGAGGGATGGCCCGGGAGGGTGTCGGAGAAAAGGTGTGCATACTTTAGACCAAGAAACACCCTACCGGAAACAACCCTCAAATCTCCAGTCAGTTTTACTTGGTACAAAGCTCTGTAATTCAGGAATCCCTCCCAGGAAAAGTTTTCATCATTCAGTTAAATCAAGTTGATAGATTCACATGGAATTCAGCATTTACATCACTTATGAAAAGTAAATAGACTTGAATCCTTTGAATCTGAGTGGAACTACATATGCAAGAGTTCTTTTCTTGGCATCTTGTTTTCATCGAGTGTGTAGAAATGATAGGCTACCTTCTTGCTCACAGTCAGATATCTGCACATACGGGTCCCTACCCAGAGGGTACAGTGCATGAACACTATATGGATACTTCCCCAAAAAAGTAGTCACTAGGCTGAAGTAGGCACTGATAGTTTTAATTGTTGATGTTAACTGTACACGATCAATATTGCTCCAGCTCACTATTAACACTTTTATGAGTTTTTAGTTATATGGATTAAAAATTTGTAGGGCTGTTTTCTGTTCCCCCATGCGACATTAAATTATTCTGCTTGGTATAGTTTATATCCTCATGACAGCAGTGGTCTTTTCACCGAACAGTACACATTAATGTAATCAGTGATCGCTTCTTTATTCAAGGGCCTGTACACTCATCAAATCCATGCCAAGCATTGTTAGAAGAAATTATTTCTGCAAAATGTATAAGGTGTTCTGCAATTCATCAACAAGGTTGTCTTAAAAATGAAGAAAATATTTATACTTCATCAGCACTCTCATTGCAAGGGTGTGAATAAATTTTGAATACTGTTAGAAATAGGTTTTGTGGCTTCTCCATATTTATTGCTTTGGAATTATTAAATTTATGTTTAGTTGAAGAACATTTCAGTACACATTTACAGCTTTCTAAGTTAATCTATCAGTACACACAAAATAAAGTCTACTGTATAACTATATTGACATTAAACATAGAAGAATATTTTTTATAATCCTCAGCAGTTAAAGAATGAAGCCAGAAATGGAAAGATTAGGCATTTGACTACATGGATATCAGAAACTCGGTGCTAAAAATAAAAACAGTATTACAGACATAAAAGACAAGGTATATTTAAAAGTTTTTTTTATTCTTTCCTTGGTAATCCATTATGAATGAATTATGCAGAATTAGTACCAACATTGTTTGCTTTTTTCTGTATAAACTACAACTCACTATATTTCCATAGGACACATTTAAAAAGTTTCACTTCTCCTTATGCCTAAATTGTTTTATTGTCTTTTTTTAAATTTTGCTAGTAAGGAGGAAACTATATACAAGCATTTTACAAGTTGTCTTAACTCTGCAGTTCATGGCACAGAGCACATATGACCTTGGGACAGACAAGGGCTTCATTGCTCTTGACTTCTCCCAGAGGGACGCTCAGGGGCCTGTGGTGTCCTAGAACTTGCATATTTGCAGATGTTCAGACACCAACGCTATGAATTTTCAAATCACAGGTACAGAACATGGGCTTCCAAGAAGGGGCTATGAAGTGTGACAATATTTCAGGTCATTTTTATAAGGTCTTTTATAAGACCTTTTATGTATAATTAATTTGTTTCTATATAATGGCATAATATTATAAAAACTAAGTTAAAGATGAAGAATGTTAATTGGTTATTGGTTACTACAAAATAAAATTCACTGAGCAATGATTTTAATTCTACATAATGTTACACGTGCATCCACACACACAATTACAAAAATATTAGTGAGGTCAGTGGGTTGATTATGTGAAAATTAATGATCAAAACCTGTTAACATGTTCCAGTAGCATTATATATTTCAATATTCTACATCAAATTATTAATTGCAAGCAAGGAAGAATCGTATATGCGTTCTTCCTAATTATGTTCTATACTGTCCTGAAAGTGTGTGTGTATGTTTCACAATTTTAGGAGCAACTATTTGTCTACAGTAACATTTTGCAAATATTAACATATGTACAAATCAACTGATCATTCCAGAAAGGATGAAGTGTAAATGTCAAACTGCAGAAAGCTTCAAGGAGCAACACTGGGAAAACATCTTCACAGTCTTCACATAGGCAAACTCAGGGAGAAGAGAAGTAACCTAATTAAAAAATGAACAAAAACGTGAACAAGCCCCTCATAAATGATGATATCCAAATGACCCATGAGTACATAACATGTTTTTCACTTCCTTAAACCAGTGAAATGCAATGAAAAATGCAAAAAGATAATATTACAGGGATGTAGAGTACCTAAAATTTTATCTTTAATCTAATCTTTATTGCATTATTTTTCCATTACCATTTACATTCCTTACTCCTCCTTCCCACCCCCAGCAATCATTGTTGTTCTTTTTCCTCTTTGCTCAGTTCCTCCACCCCCACTCCTCCCCACATGCCATGTGTTGGTGAGAATGTGGAACAACTGAAACTCATATAGCTGGTGAAACTGTAATTTGTTTAACTATTTAGAAAAACTCCTTGATGCTTTTGGATAAGGTCAAACACATACCTATACTCTCTGACCCAGGAATTCCACTTCTAGGCATAAGATTACTTTATTTTTCTTTTTATTTTAAGTCATAGATATTAGTGACATATCCAGAACAAAACTTCATGTGTCTTCAAGCCTTTTTCTGGCCTTTCTTCTATATCACTTCAATTCATAAGCTCAAGAGCATAAAATTTTTTAAAATAGCTATTTAAAAACTGGCTCTTAATTTGAAGTACAAATCTTTTGTAGGTATGATTACTTATTCATCAATTATTAATTTTCTTTATTAATCAGACTATTTTTTAAAAAACAATATTGGGGATAATCAGATTGAAGGCATATTGTGTAGAGACGTGACTGAACAATATAACAGCTCAATAGAATTTTAATATAATTTTAAGTCTCTCTAGGGCACCAAAGAAATATTTATTCTAAGTATAAATCACAGTCAAATGCAAATCACAGCCAAACTTCTGACAATATTTTTTCTATACCATTTTTCTGCTTTCCTACACCATAGCTGCTCAATAAGATTCTCTTCTTCCAAATTACAAAGGGTACTCCAATCAACTCTGTTAAATCTAGGCAGGCCCAGGAGGAATGAAAATCACCAGACGAGAAAACGGCACCGTGGGAAGCTGCCTGTAGACCCTACCCAGGAAGATTAGGGTCTGAAGTTGGCCCATCCCCATCCTCATAACAGGATGTAGCTTTCACCCAGCAACCAGCTCTAGCCAATCAGATTTGTGCCTCTGTGCATTTTCATTTCCCATGCCCCTTCACTTAATGATGGGCAGAGTGGCATCCATGAATGTTTTCATAGTATCTGATTGATTAGATGCACAACCATAATTGAAGCCATAATGACAAAGCTGAATTAGCAATAGACTCGTAAACTCTTTTGATACAAATGTTAGGAGTTTCTGGGTGTTTCCTATCTCCTCCAAAGAGATCAGAAACAGAAAGGCATTACAAGTCTGTCTATATTTGTAAGTGCGGCAGCTATATTTCATCAATGTGGAAAAAAAGTAAACAGCTAATGTAGTAAGTAAAAGGAAGTTCTGAGTCAATCAACTGTAACTTCTGCCTACTAATGGACCGTGAATTCTTATGTTAATTTTAAAAATCTATTGTTCAAACAAGAGAGTCGAAGGTTATTGTTTGCAATAAAATGCTTCCTATAGAAAGTCTTTACAATAAGAACAAATCACAATTGAGCAGTAAGGTGTATTTCTTAGGAAAGTGAGAGAGTGTGTAAGGCACAAGACGACATGGTTCAAGGAAAGACAAGGCGTGAGGGGAAATGATAAATCCCTCCATAAAAGTCTGGAGGAGTGAGAGGGAAATAAAGGGAAAGGTCCTGTAGTATCTTGTATTTATAACACAATAAAATGACTAGAGAGACCTTAATGAAACGAGTGCTAAAATATTCTTTCTTAATCACCAAATGAATATTAGAATTATATATTAACTTAAATTCATATCAAATAGTCCACTTTAAACATTTGACAGTTTTTGTATAGTCTCATTTTGTATAATCTAAAGATTATTTACACGTATGGTTTTAACATTTTCTCTCTAAAAAAGCTTCAGTAACAGGCCTTTAATTATCACAATTATGTAATAATGAAGAAAAATTAACCTATCTAAATTAACCTATCTTTATCATTTAGTGGCAAGAGTTTAGCTTAAATATTTGAAAACGTGCTCTGTTAGAACAAGATAAAAGTAATTACACTTGTATGTTAATGAGCAAATTAATTTTATGTGGTCAATATTGTTTTAAACTTCACAGTTAATTATTTTATAGGCACAAGAATTTTTAAAGGGAATGCATGTTATATTTTATTTGATAGTTGAAATATGGTAATTGTTGAATTCTCAAGTGAAGCTTTTATGGAAATACATTTTGTTTTATTTTGCTGCATTCTTTAAATAATTTAGATTGTGTTTATACAATAAGGAAAATTTCAGTTAATGTATGTAATTTTCTACTACTACCTGACAGAAGAAATCAAACTTTTGGGTACATTTTACTGAATGATTTTCTGAATAGCCTCAGGCTGACTTGCATGTTTAGAATAAAAGAAATAAAGCATAAACTTCACAAGCATATATTTACACTGGTATGATTATATTTATCTAATAGTAAAAATAGGCAGATTCATAGATATCCTAATTTTAAAATGCATTTTTGGCCTTAGGAACATGCAGCAGTATTTACTTCCTAAAATTTATCATGACCACTTTTTATATTCATAAAGTTGATAAAGGCTAAAATTTCTACATTACATTATTAGTAGACTAAAAATGTTGTGTACCTTTCCTTCATCTGATCTTGGCAATGATAGTGTAAGGGACTGAACTTGGCCCCTTGTCTTAAGTATCTAGATAAATTGGACAAAATATTTTTGATGACTATTTGCAGATGATGGACAACAGGAAGCACAGGCTTCCTGAGAAACAGGAAGCTGTGATACAGAGAAAAGGAAAAGTGAAGTGAACCCTAAGATTGTCGAGGCTACACACCAGGGGGCACATTTTTACTTACCTCAGAGGCAGGAAAGAAGATCAATAGAGTGTGTCAGTCTTACTAAATTGAGGAGACACCGTTCAGAGTTCATGGCTAAAGCCACAGGTGATGGGATATATTTCTGTAGAGAGGAAGGTAGTGAGGAGAAGAGCTTTGAAACCCACAATCCCTTGAATCTTTGTTCAATACTAAGATATCAATATACAGGAACTAACTCCGCAAGGTGATGCAATAGGGTGACTGCTTGACAGCTCAGTGATTCCCAGAAGTAAAAAGGGTGGGAATTATTTCTGTCCCCACCAGATCAGGGAGTCTTCACTAATCAAATGTAATACTTAATAGAAATCTAAGAAGGGTCACATCTAAGAAATGGAGATAAATTACTCAGAGAGTAAAGGTCACTTTTGAAAATCTTACTAAAATATTAAAGTAAGCTTCAAAATGTTCACATACAACTGAAATAACGTAACAGCCAACCAGAAAAAAAAGCCAACTGTCTACAAAATGAAGTCTAAAAAGTGCAAAGACATTCAACAAGAACAATAATGTTACCAATCATTCTGAGACATAGAAAATGTGAAAATAACCTGTGGAATAGAAAGAAACTCCAAAATGGTGGAATAGGCAGACAAATACAATGAAGTAGGTGTTAAAGTAAAATCAAGATTTTTAAAAATACTGAAGATAATAAAGAGGGAAATGAAAAATATAAAAATATCCATTTTGAGATTATGAGGTCTGTCCAGAAAGTATCCATTTCTATACTGTAAAAAATAGAGACATTTATTGAAGAAGTTATAAGAAACGTTGTACGGAGGACAATGACACCTCAGCCCCCTTCAGAGCAGGCACCTTGGGGCCTCACACAGATCTTTGTTGATTGCAGCGTGTGCACTTTCCACGTTCTCAGGTGTTCTGCTTGTTGGAGGCCTTCCAGAACACAGATCACTTTCAACAGATTCTCAACCCTCTTTGAAACATTTGTGCCACACTTTTATTTGTGCTGCACTCAGTATATCATCCCTGAAAGCCTTCTGAATCATGTGAATGGTTTCCCAGGAGGAATATTCAAGCTTAATGCAAAATTTGATGCGGATTCATTGCTCTACTTGCTCAGACATCTTGAATGCAATGGTCACACAGTACACATGCTCATTCAATGGCATTGACCGCTCCCACCGACTAGTACAGTGAAGTCGTCATTGTTTGTGCATGTGCATTCCAGTCCACTCTCCTTAGCTGCCAGGTTACACTGATGGTAGGCAAACCATTCTCCTTATTTAACCATGATTGGGCTTTTTCCAGATAGGCCTCATGGAATATTATTCATCCTTAAAAAGGAAATATTGCCATTTGGGACAACATGGATGGACCTAAAGGACATTATGCTAAGTGAAATAAGTCAGACAAAGAAAAACAGATACTATGATCTCTGTTATATGTGCAACTAAGAAAAATGGGGAGAGAGAGATCAGTAGAGTATGGGACAGGCTAAATGGGTGAATGACTTAATGTTTTTAGTTTAAACAAATTGATGAAAACTTATAAAAAGGATTTAAAACAGTATGAATTATAAGTGCTAAAAATAAACGTATAAATAAAATGAAAAATCCTCTAGAAAGTGGAAAAGGCTTGCTACATCTTAATTTTACCCGGTGACACTCTTGTTGGACTTCTGAGCCACAGAACTGTAAGACAATAAACTGGCATCCTTTCAAGCCACAGAAACATGTGGTAATCTGTTACAACAGCAGCAGAAAATTAAAACAGGATATTTCATAAAGGTCCTTGTGCTACACCCAAGAACCCTTGTATATAAATCCAGTAAAAACCCCAGCCGAACCCCAAAGCAGACAAACACTGGGCGGATGATAAGCAGCCTACCTAAGACCAAAAGGTCGGAAGAGACAGTCCAGCTTCCACCCTTGCCTGAGGGGCACAGTTTGTAGTTTGAGTCTGGCCAAGGTAACTTACTACAAAAGAAACAATGCATACTTTCCAGAGGAACCACAGAACATCCAGAGTCTCTTAATAATATTGTTTACAAAATCGAAAATAAAATCCAAGTTCAAAAGGCATATAAACATTAAAAAATAATAACATGAGTCATACTAAGGGAAAATATAATCAAAGAAGATTGACCATGAGAAAATTCCTATGTGGAATTAGCAGACATTTCAAAGCAGCTACTACTACGCCTAAAGGGAATGAAAGGCTAAGTATCGCCATAGTTAACAACTATAAAGGGAATCTCAGCCAAGAAGTAGGAACTATAAAAATAATGAAATGGAAGGCGGGAGAAGTGACAAAGTGAGAGAGAAAGAACCGAAGCCATGGTTCTACATATGACGATTGTAAGTGCAAAATAATGTGTTCAGAGCACTCCCTGAATAAAGAGGGCACTTGCAGGAAAGAGCCACCATCCCAGGCAGGGAGACACTAGTGAAACACCTGGCCCTGCCTCTCCCTTTCTCCAATGCCCAGCTGGGCTGCGACGGTGAAGGCGGCTGTGGCTTTTATCAACGCACATCCCACTTTCAGACACAAATCCGGGAGAAGAGGAGTGAAGGAGCAGATCTGTATTGCAAGAAATGCTATGTCAAAAAATTCCCTTTTAACTTAAATAGGCATAATCTTCTTTATATATTAGAAATAGTGTTTCTGTGCTGTGTATCACTTTTTATGTGCTTTGACATCTTTTAAATATTATTAACTTGACTACTGGTAAATGAATTTATTTAGTTAGGAAAAGTACCTTGTTACATATATAATTCTATCTGTCATGATTTATCTGTATTGCATATAGCTACAATGTGCACACAGTACTAAAAATAACAGTTGGCTATGATGATTTCTGAAATTTATAAAGTAAATTTAATGAAATCTTATATAAAGTTTAAATGATTTATGTCATGCTCTTATTTCCTCACATCTGTTAATGAATGTGTGAGAATTTAGTATGTATGGTATTACATACTATATTATATTATATTAAATTTCTATGTAAATACTGCTTATTTTTGTAAATTTTCTTTTCGTGTTTCCATTTCTCCCCAAGTCTTTTCTAACCCAATGGAATTTTTTTTTTTAATTTTGATTCTCTGGACGACCATATGTCTTTTTTTTTTTAGTTGATGTTTTTATTTATGTCAAAACAATGTTTTGGTATGTAATCCTTTCTGGTCTGCCATGTGCCTTTGAAAGCTTCATTAATTCTTTTAGGCCACTAGCAAATTACTACTTCAGTGCACCAAATGGTCCCCTTGTCACCTGAAATAGTTTATGCAGCTTCTAAAATAGCCCAATTGCTCTAAAAAATTGCTTACTGCTGAGAGGCTCACTTTGAGAGAGAATAGCACAATTCATGTTGCATTATCACTTGCCAGAGATTCAGCCCTGTCTCTCTGTTAGGAGGGAGCTGAGGGAATTTGTGCAGAATCTATGAAAGTCCCCATACAAACAGTGAATATACATCTCTGCCAAAGAGAGCAGAACACCATTTCCTGCCAGGAGAATAAGGCGGGCAGGTGTGTGTCTAGGAATAAAGACAGAAATCGCATGGAGGCTCCCCTCAGCTGTGCAATACTTGCACACTGTTAGACACAGGGCAACAGATGTTTTTCAGAAAAGTGATAAAAATGAAATATATTTGAATTCAACAGGTCTGAGTTGACTCCCAAAAGTCAAATTTTGAATGTCACCTGTGATGAAGGGAAATTGAGAATCTTTCAACAATGTAAGCAACACAATTAACACAATTTAACTCTTTGAATAAACAGACTTGTGGCGTGTCTATGAAGAATTTCTAAAATGCAGATTAATAGTTAATTATTTTGAGCAATATTTATCCTCCCATTGCACAGGATATTATTTTCAATCACCAAACTATTCTTCTCCAAATATTTATTGAGGTTATTCAGTAGTGTCTAAATCGAAGTAACATCTGCGAAGAAAAGAGAATCTTTCTGTTTACAAGGGGCAGATAAAGCTCTTTTATTAATAAATATAATTTGAGATGAAATTGCTAAATGTGATTAATATTTTATTATCTAGAGATGGTCTACATTAGGGACCCATGTGAGTGCCCTTCCTTGTATATCTACTTCCCTCGAAATACCATTGATATATTACAGAAAGATCATAGACAATATTAATCCTAACAGTATGAAAAGCCTTCTAGTTAAATAAAAAAAAAGTCTTTAGAAGATTTTACCACTGAATAATAGACAGTAAATGTGCTCAGTTGGAATAAGACATATGCTTTATACTAGAGTTTGATATAGATCAAAACTAATTATATTTTCTAACTCTTACCATTTGTCTCTGTAATCCAGGGATGGGTTGGACAATTTACAGATTACACATTGCTCAAGCTTATCCTCAGCTACGTTGATGTCTTTCAAGCTATATCTATCAATCAATAATTGATTTATCATCTATCTGTCAATCCATCATTTATGTATTTATGGAAATAAAACAAACTAAATTTAGTGCATTAAATTATAACTTTGGAAAGATACAATAGAAAGTTGAAATACGTGATTAAAGCTCAAATCCAGTATTATCAAGACAGCCTTAAATAGAAGCTACATAATTACATGAAAATGACCAAACATTTACACTAAATTGTTTTTCACTGAATAATGTATTTTAAACATTATTCCTAACAGCTCTTACAATCTAGCTTATTTATTTTGAAAATAGCAGAATAATAATGTACCATAATTTACTTAACTATACACACTTGATAATTTTGTTATATAAAAGTGCTTATTGTTTGTATTAATCATAAGCAGTATTAGTGAGTATCCTTATACATATATTCATTAAATAAATGTAAGTATATTTTGCAAGTAAATTTAATGTTTTCACAAGGGATTTGTACATTTTCATTTTGGATAAATATTGATAAATTGTCCTGAATAAACTTTAAATATTTTTACACAACTTTAAATTTTATGTAAGAATTCCTGCTTCCCCACACTCTTGATAATATGGGTGATCACCAAACATAATTATTTTGAAAAGAAAAATTTCTGAGCACGTTGTTATTTGCCTCTTCATCAAGAAACTACTCATGCAATTTCATGAGTAGGTCAAATGCTGGAACGGCTGGTAGGTCAAATTGCATGGACCTCCCATGCAATTTCATGGGAGGTCAAATGCTGGAACGGCTGTCATTTATAGGGTAGCACCTGACAAACAAAGGACTCGGGCACCTTCCTCTCCACAACCATCTCGCCTTTCTTCATGCACACCTTTAATACTTCTCCCTGCTCCAAACACAAATCTCTACATTTTAAACATTGCTTCTGTATTTTCTGCTTGTGTTTTAAGTTATTTATTTTTTTTACATTTTTTATTGTCGTTCAAGTATGTATCAAGCTTATTTGATCGTATCACCCACACAAGTCACCCTCTTTATACTCTCACAAACATAGATTATTGAAAGATTAGTTCCATGACAGTTCAAATTGTTTCCACCAATCTAGCCTGTAAAAGAAAATAATGACAACAAATAATAGTTGTCTTTTGCTCACTACTGCCTCAGAATAGTTCTTTTGAGTGAGGGTTATATATTCAGTGCACACTTAATTTGACAAGATAAGACCTCAACTGCCTTTCTGAGCAGTCTTGATTACGACTTATTGTGCTAAACTGTTAGGCCTAACTGTGTAATCTAATACACTATCAAGTTTCTTTTTTTTCGGAATCATGTCAATGCCATATGAAAAAAGTGGCTAAGAAGTATGTAAGAACAAATGTAAGCACTTTATTGGGGAAATGCCCATTTGATTTCCCCCCAGTATGTCTACTAGAATCTGATCAAATAAAACATTAAATGCAGAGCTGAGCAGTACGACGTGTTAGCAGAGCATTACAAAACACCACAAAGGCAAATAGAGAAGTCATGTCCAAGCCTGGCAATGTATGCGATGGGCATGCAGCCAGACACGTAAAGGGCAGTTCCCTAACAACGGATCTACTGATTGATATTGCTGACATCCACCGCATATTCTGGGGTGTGAGCGCTCTAGAATTAAACCGGGACCGCTTTCCCGTGATAATAGGTACTTGGGTTTTCGCTGAGAGTCTAAGACTTCAGTACGTTCGGTTTAAGTACGCGTTCTCAGTCTTTTTCTCATCAGTTACTCCTATGAATTAGTTGAGTGTAAGCAAATGCTACAGAATAAATGAAAGCTCTGCAAGGCAAGTTGAATATATGACAGCATCCTCATGAACTGTTGTCAGGTACATTAAAAGGAGCAACCATTCGTAATTGCAAAGATACAAAAATAAAGAGGGTACAGTTAGTCATAATGTCTACTTATTACTTCCTCTCTATTAAAGTTACATTTTTGTATTTTTAAATTATATATGCAAATTCAAATAATAGGCTTTTTTGAATAGTCACTGGGGGTGTGGAAAGTCACCCCCAAATTCCCGTGGAATGCATGGCATCTATTTTCAAGAGACAGCTTTTCCCGCAGCCTCGACTGACACTGAATTGTCTCCTGAGCACTGGGTCAGGAAAGCGTGACAGAGTTGAGGGTGCCACTGTGCTGTGAGGAGAGAATGGGTAATATGAGTAAAGAAAGCTCGTTTCTATGACATTCGACGGCATAATTTTACATGGGATTGTGTGAAGTCCTCCACGTTTCTAGTTCTCAGATGTATTCACCTAAACATCAATAATTTCTCACTTTTTTCTACCTCTATGACAATTTTACTTCACACATATCTCTATGAGTGTAGAGATTTTGATATGGATCCCATTTTACTGTCTCAAGTAATGACAAAGACTACACTCAGCAAACATCAGTTTTTTATAAAGCGTTAAATCTTGAAACTTCACTAAAATAAATTAATTTATGAAAGATTCTACCTGTGATATCTTCCACTGTCACAAGAGAATCCCAGAAATAGATGTATACACATTTATTCAACTGATCTTCGTTTCGGCAAAGGGGAAAAGGCAATTCAATAAAGGGGTGATAACCTTTTCAACCAACAGTACCGCAGCAACCGGACACCCACATGCAAATAAAATCAGTCCAGACTCAGACCTCACATCTGTCACAAAATTTAGCTCAGAATGAGTAGCAGACTTCATATAAGGACAAAACTATAAAACGTCTACAAGATAAGATAGGAGAAAATCTAGGTCTCTTATGTTGGATTATGATTTTTTAGGTACATGGTGGTGATTCATGAAACAAAACAATTAAAATGTACTTTACTAAAATAAAAAAAATTGTCCTACAAATGATACTATTTAGAGAAGAAAAAGGCTAATTACAGATGGGGAGGAAAATTTGAGAAATATATTTTTGATAGAATCCAAAGCCTTGAGAACACCCAATGTCAGCCAGGATATAGAACAATAGGAACTTTTATGCATTACCAGTGGGAATAGAAAGTGGTACAGACACTTATAAAGAGTTTGGCAGCTTTTACAAAGCTGAACAGACTTACCATATGGCCCGGTGACCGTGGTCCTAGATGTTTACCCGAATGGGATATCAACTTATGTCCGTGGAAAAACCTGCACACAGACTGTTTATAGAAGATTTATTCATAATTGCCTCCAGTTGGGAGCTACCAAGATGTAGAAGAATGGTTAAGCCAACTATGGTGTATACATATAATTCAGTAGTATTTAGAAATAAAAAGAAGCAATGGAAGATGATCTGACTGTGACTGGTGGGCACACATACAATATACAGATGATGCATCATAGAAAGGTACACTTGAAACCTATATAATCTTATTAATCAATGTCACCCCAATAAATTGAATGTAAAAAAATAAAGAAATGAGCCCTGACCAGGCTCAGTTGGTTGGGGCATCATCCTGTGCAGGAAATGGTTGAAGTGTTGATTTCTGGGTAGGGCGCATGCCTAGGTTGCATTGTCAATTAGTGGCATGTATGGGAGGCAACACATGGATGTTTCTCTCTCGCATTTCTCTCTCTCTTAAATCAATGAACTTTTTTTTGTTTTTGTTTTGTTTTTAGAAATGAGCTATCGAGTACAAAACTACATGGAGAAAACTTAATGCGCATGGCTAAATAAAGGGAGCCAGTCCGAAAGGCTACCTACTGTGTGATTTCAGTTACGTGACAGTCTGGAAAATGGCAACTTTATAGAGAGAGTAAAAAGACCAGTGATTGCCAGGGGCTTGAGGGAGAGGAAGGAGGGAGATGAACAGGTGGAGTGCAGAGAATTTTTACTGCCGTGAAACCTGTCTCCATAATAGGGTAAAAATGAATATACACATCATGCATTTGCCAAAACTTAGAAATATAAAGAATTAACCCTCACATAAAATATGGACTTTAGTTAAAAATAATGTATTGATATCTCTTCATCAATTGCAATAAAGGTATCACATAACATTCAAAATGTTAACAATGGGAAACTTTGTGTGAGGATGAGAGGGGAATTATGGGAACTCTGAACTTTCTGACCAATTGTTCTATAAACCTGAAACTTCTATTAAAAGAAGTAAAGCCTATTTAAAAACATATGCATTCTATTAAGAACTCTTGGAGGAAAATTACCTCAAAGCACAATATACAAGCATAAGCAGCTATCTCAGGAGTATGTATCAAGTTTTTAAAAAATCTAAAACAGTGAAACCAGAGAAACTCTAGGAACATTTACCAGATTAGTAGCAAAAGATGTATAATTCAGGCTTTTCCATTTATAATACTTTCTGTGTTGATATAAAAAGACCGCTGCCGGGGGAAACAGGGGATTTATGTTGAGAGAACAAAGCCCATGAGTTCATCACCTTCACGCATGTCTTCTAACACTGGAAGAAACTAAATATGTCACAGATTGTTCAGATCAACACTGAAAATCAACGTACTCCCAGAACTTATGTTCTTCTTCTGAGTTCCCCCAGGGTCCTCACCAAAAGTCACATTTGATCTCTTGAATAAACAGATAGTCGTTGTTTGTGACTCCAGATCAAAGCCGGTACACAGACGGAGAGCCTCATGGGAAAGGAAGTAGAAAGGATCCATGGCTCACACTAAGCTGGCTTTATATTTTCTGACTTCCTGAGAGTCTATAAAAATCTACTAAATCACCTGGTTATTGACATCACTGTGAAAAAAATGCTTTAGACAGCTCTCATTGCATTTAATTCTCAGGGAAAAAAAGGACAACTTTTGTGTATTATGTTTTCGTAAAAAGCTTCTCTCTTGTTATCCTCAGTAAGCATGATCTTTATTCTTTTTCACATTACCTTGCATAGTTATAGGGAGGTTATTTTGCTTATATGTTATGCTGATTCAAAGCACTCGGTAATGTCTCTAAGTGTGTCATCGATTTGCTAATGATAATTCTGAGTCTGTCTTAATCCCAAATTGGTAAAAGATAAACCACTCTGTGTGTGCACAGTTGCTTGTAAATGAGTGTATATTGCTAACATCGATTACATTCTCTCTAGCTTTATACTTGCTTGCCACCACCAGCCATAATACAGAGTATCAGGAAACTCCTAAGACACACACAATGCAATCAGGTGGCTCCAAGAAGAAATACCCATAAGTAAGACACTGCAGCTTCCTTGAGAAGAGTGTTGCTATGGGAAAATGCATTGTGCTTTTGGAAGCACACCGACAAAATGAACTTTTGGAATGCAAGTCATTCAGAGGGTGGGGGGCTGCCTGGAGGTAAAATTCTTATAGCATGGTGAGAATAAAAGACAATTCTCAAATCCCACAGCTAGTTACTGGTTTCCCTCTGGTGTCTAGGTCATCTGCCCTCTGGCGCACTGCTCATTCTGCTAAATGTTCTACTTTTGTTCCTGGTTTCTCACCTACCAAATCATATCTGAAGAGTACCACTTAGGGTTACCATTGCACATCACTAGAGTTCACTTTCCTAGCATCTCAAACCAAAGGAAAAATAGGACAAAGAAAGTAGAGAACAAATAGATCCCTGGGTTCAAAGCAAAGTGCAGGAGGCCGTGGCTTTCCCAGGGCTACCGCTATCATTAATGCACACAGCTCTGAAAAAACAGGCAGTCTGGGCTACTGATGTCCCTGGTTTTCCATGAAAATTGTGTACAGTGATCTAATATTGCTAGTTATGCCTTTCTCCTCTGATAGTCTGCTGTATTTTTAGATTAGCAGTGTTTTAAGTCACAGTGGTGGCAGATGGAGAAACAATTTGGAGTATGTGCTCTTTTCTCCTCCGTAGAAGAGTTCTGGAGTCAGTAAGACCTGCTGTGACTAAAGTCTCTAAGAAGCTTTTCTTTCTTTTCCCATTCAATTTACTACTATCCCCCTGCCCTTGATTTTTTATGCAGCCTCTTATCAAAGTAAAATATTTGTCAATTCCATCTCTTTTTTGCATCATCCTTAACTCATATAAAAGGAAGTGTTTTTT
>PVKM010032026.1:0-16588 GCA_004027735.1 Carollia perspicillata
AGAAAATAATAAAGACTATAAATATTAAAATATATATAATTATTGACTACAATCTTAACTTGGAATCTTTAAAACACAAGCAAATTGATTTTTAAAGAAACCATTAAGATGTTTATTGGAAAATGTGAAAATTATGCCTTTTCTTGAGTTATTGCTATGCTAAACAAATTCAGCCAGGACTTTCTTCTGAGTCATCGGTTTAAACGCGCACGCGCACGCGCGCACACACACACACACACACACACACACACACACACATGCGCACATGCACACACACACACTCCTTGTAAAAAAAAAAGCTGCAATGAGGAGAAACATGAGGCAGTGCTGTCTGAAACTCAACCATTCTGAAATCCACTGGATAACTCATAAACAGCTTCATTCAATACTCATAAATACAATTTATGTCTTCTGGCTATAAATCTAAGTAACAACAACAAAAATATAAGGAAACTTTGTATCGCTTTATCTGAAATAAATGATCATGATTGTAATTTGTTTACAAAGGGAAATTCCATTTTCCTGCCCTGCAATTAGTAGACTAACACAGATAGCATTTGAGAAGTATTGCTAATTAATTGTTAATAACCTGCTGGGAACATAACCAACACAGACATTAAATTGCAAAACTAGTTATCAAGTGTGTTGGAGCAGAAATGATTTAAGCATTTTAATCAGAGTCCTTTGCACAAAACATTTATTTAGCTTGGCTACCTAAATAAATGAGTCAGTAAGTAAAGAAAGAAATCTGAAAATGGGATCATCCAAGCTTAATTTACTAAGCATGAAGTTCATTATATTTTCTTGGTTATTGCAGATAATTTTCCATGATTTCTTCATAAATAATTTGGCATTTTGGTACATTAAAACTGTGATTTTTTTTGCTATTTCAATTTTTACTTTTGCATCTTTACAAAGGTATACAACAACTAGGAATCATGGATTATTAATCTATATGATACTAATGGAGATATATGAAATTTAATAGTCAATGGATAATACTATAATGAATTCTTTAAGTTTCATTCAAAATAGCCTTGTTAAAAAAATGAAGACAAAAATGTGACAACCACAAAACCTCAGCATTTTTCTTATGTAGTCCTCATACTGTCTCCTCATACCTTTAAATTATTATGCATTATAATAAGGCACATTTTTGTACTGACTTTTCTCTTCTCCCCATTTTCTCCATGTATTCCTGAATCATTCATTACTTATTTCTCCATTTTTTGCTTTCACATCAGAATCTCACTCTTTAATATTTTCCACACTTACCAGCTTTATTAAGTTAAACGTTAAGAGAGAATATATAGTAAGTTCAGTGTACATTATGTTTTGTTATTGAGATAAGCTGTGACAGTTTACCCACTTATTCATTTTTCTCACCCTATAATTATTGGCATCTTTATATTGCAGGTGCCAATCCAAAAGCTGGGAATAGAGAATTGATTTTACAGACTGAGTCAAGTCTTCGTAAAGCCTTTAATTTTGTGAAAATGTACTTAATGTAATGCCTGGCAATGATGAGTGTTCTTAATGAAAAGTAAACTGCATTAATAATACAGAGAATGGGGTACTTGCTTTATAAAATATGATTTATAGGAGAGGAAAGGGTAGAGCGATAGAAAATGAAATATGAAAATTATTCAATATGCAAAGTCCTGTAAATAATTATAAGCACTTGAGATATTATTTTAAATGGTGTGTATAGCCACTGGCAAGTTTTTGTCAAGGAACAAGATCTTTTATTTTTTTAATTCTTGCTCAAGAATCTGCTTATTGATTTTAGAGGGTAAGGGAGGGAAGGAGAGACAAAGGTAGAGAAACATCCATGTGAGAAAGAAACATCTTTGCCGACCATATGCGCCCAGGCTGGGGACTGAACTCACAACCCAGGCATGTGTCTGGACAGAGAATTGAACCCAAAACCTTTTGGTTAATAGTATATTCCCACTAACTGAGTCTCACCTGCAGGGGAGGAAACAAGATCATTTGATTTTTTTTTTTTTTTAGAGGATCACTTTGATTAATGGGAAAGCAGAGAATCCTGTTAGGAGGATATTCTAGATGTTCAGGTGAGAAACAAAAATGATAGAAGTTGGTATTAAAAAGTGGTTATTTAAAAAATAACTTGCAATGAGGTTGAGGACATAAACTTTTGACAAAAAAAAGTGAAAAGTATAAAGTCAGTCCATTAGCACCTTCGGTACAAAAGCACTGTTGTAGAAAGAAGCTTACTAATCAGAATGACTAGAGTAATCATACCGTTCTGGACATCCACAATGGCGATTGTGGCGGGCTGCCTCTAGTTTTTGTCTCTAATTGTCTCCCTGATAACTTTCAATTTGGTATTATATTTCCATAAACTTTGCTCTGGCTTCGATTACTTTATACTTACTTTGTAATCTTCATGTTTATAAATTAATTTTTCACATTTAAAATACTTTTAAACCATTTTTTAGGACAGAGCCCTATATATAATTTTAGAAATAAATATATTTTTAATTGTGGATTATTATTTTAGAATATTAAGACTAAGAGGTTTTATAATATTTATGTATATTTATATACATAGATTTTATATTATTTTACATTTATAATATAAAATATAGTATTATTCTATATCATCATGCACTAAGGAGAAAAACTGTAACAAGCAGATATCTGTCAAACATCAGAGTAATGGCAACCTCTAAAAAGCAACTTCAACTAGTCTGTGCCTAAAGGGACCAATATTTAGAATATATTTTAAAAACAACATGACAAAGCAATATAAGATTCAAAACTAAAATAAGTAATAGTAGAATTTATTGAAATATGCCCATGACAAGTGTACCTTTAAGGTTAGTAACAAATGTGAAGTAAATTATAAAACATATGAAATGTATTTTCCATGTGCAGGTTATGTGTCTGAAGTGATGAAGTAACAGGTGTGATCTTGCCATCTTGGGTCTTGCGGCCTTTCGTCGGGAGACAGTACTCTAACAAAGAGACACAATCACTGTCATGACCGTCAATTGCAAACTGGACAAAGCAGGGAAGTGTATATAAGGGAAACTAATAAAAACATTTAGATTGGGGTATATTTATGTCAGATGTCTTTGGTCAAACTCCTTTATTAAGAGCTGGAAAACAAGCCAGGGAAAATGTAAGAATTTGTCCAGGATTATTCATGTTTCATCAAAACAGAGAAGCGAGTGTATATTATAACAATAAATCAAGAAGACAGGGACACTGATGATCCTGACGCAGGTGACTTAGAACAGGCTTAACAGGAAGGTGCAGCTGAGCAGGAGTCCTGCGGGGTGGGAGGCACAGGGCTGCAGCCCTTTGTTACAAATGGATAGACACAAAAGATTTACAATGTGATGATATTCGTGGTGGGATGATATCATTGCAGAAATGAGACTAAATACCTGTAAGTTAAAGAGATGGCCCATTGTTCCTACTACTTTGGTCCAAATACTTTTAGGGCTGGTATATCAGAGTACAAAGCAGTTTCCTCTGGCAGAACTCAGTTACTAAAATATAGTTACCTACCTACTCTGTGGTTGAATGTACAGATCTCGTTTAAAAAAAAAACGTGAGGGTGAACAGGAACATTTCATTATTTGCAGAAGTTGGGATTTTTTAAACCAGAGGACTCAAGGCAATCAACTGGAAAGCGATTAGTTGTAATATGAGAGTTACACAAGGGAGCCAGAAAACTGTCAACAACTAAAAATCAATACATATTTTTTTTTGCGCACCACCAATAAGCTATTAAATATAATGAAAAAGGTTTCATTCAAAATAACAATAAAAATTTTTGAAAATGCTTCAAATAACACAGTGAAAACAAGATGGCAACTTAATTGAAAGAACATATACTACTGAAGAACTAAGAGACTGCACACACATATAAAGTATCATTGAATAGGATAGGGAGTCAATATTTTCTAATACTATAACTAAATTTATAAATTTAATACAATTTCAGTTAATGTCCCAACAGAATTATAAAATGGAATTGGACATGTTTCAAAGTTTACCTCAAAGAGAAAATAGATCCAAAAGGCTAGGTAAGTTTTTGAAAAAGAATAATAATTGGAAGGAAATTCCTTTGATTATATAAAATATACTTTGCAATTACAGTTAATTAAGCAGTTTTGTATTGCCACTGAAAAAGAAACTTCGGGGGAAAATGCAAACAGAACAGATAATCCAAAGAGAGCGAGAAGTATTTACACAGTTTATCAGTGAGGCACTGCCTCTGCCTGGGCCAGAAGCCCAGGGACAGAAGGTCACCTGCTGGATTAAGTCCTGGCAACAGCAGATGCCATCATTGAGAAATTGTAGGAGTTCAGTGCAGACTAGCTTCAGAGATAAAAACACTGGGTAATCAATATTAGGGCTGCTCCCATGAGTATCAACACCAGAAGTCCCACCAAGTTCTCAGGGTGAAGGCCAGAAAAAAATAAATCTCTCTGTACTTCCAGTAAGGAGATGGGAAAAGCCACTATTATGAAAAGGTCCCAGAGCCTCTGCTCTCCCAGGTGAGGCCTACTCTTTTTGTTGTTGTAATTATTGTCCAAGTACAGTTGTCTCCATTTTACACCTACCACTCTTCCCCCGCCCCACCCATCCCTACCTCTCACCCTCAGTCCTATCCCCTTTAGCTTTGGCCATTGGTCCTTTATACATGTTCCTTGATGACCCTTTCCCTTTCCCCCGCTAACCCTCTCTCACCTCCCCTCTGGTTTCTGTCAATTTGACCTTTATTTCAATGTCTCTGGTTATATTTTTCTTGCTTGTTTGTTTTGTTGATTAGGTTCCACTGATAGGTGAGATTATATGGTATTCGTCTTTCAGCACCTGTTTTATTTCATTCAGCATGATACTCTCCAATTTCATCCATTCTGTTGCGAAGAGTAGGAGCTCCTTCTTTCTCTCTACTGCATAGTATTCTAAAGAAACTATCATGTTATAGCCTAGCAACCTGGTAAATTGTCCAAAAACTAACTGATATGGGGGAAGGGAAATAACCAATTTCAATACCTTTAGCATTCTTCTCTTTTAAGGTGGGGAAAGACCCAAGAAACACTTGCCAAGGCCACAACTCAGAAGCATAAACTCACTAAAGTGCTGGGGCATAAGCATACAATTTTAGAACATTTCACCACCACAGCAAACAGGCTCCTATACGAGTGTGTGTTACAGCTCAAAGACAATGAGACTGAAAAAGATATTTAAGATGGAGTCTCTAGAAAACCTGAAGATATAAGGGAGACATTAAAATAAATTTCAGCCTTTCACACAGACAGCTACAGTCTTACTCCTATCCAAGCACAGTCCCATGGTACAAATAACATTTCCATCAACAGAGGACAACATATATGATGGTGTGGGCCCCTAAGATTATAATGGAACTGGAAAATTCCAATTGTCTAGTGACATCCTAGCTACTGTAGTATCACAGTGCAGTGCACAATCCTACATTTATGGTGACACTGGTACAAGCAAACTTACTGTGCTACCAGTAATATAAAAGTATGGTGCATACAGTTATGTACAGTACATAGTACTTGATGACAATAAATTATGTTACTGGTTTGTGTACTTGCTATGCCAAACTTTTTATCATTACTTTAGAGGGCACACTTTTTCACTTATAAAAATATGTTTGCTGTAAAATAGAATATCCTGTTACATAGGCAGCAGCCTCATGCTTTTTGTGTTTGTCATATCTTTTGGTCGTATCTTTTTTCTCATGCCTGACTTACTCTCATACTGTTTTGTACAGTAACAGGATATACAGGCCTGTAGCTTAAGAGCAAATTCCTCGAATAAATGATACTTACATGTAAATTTAACAAAATACATACAAGAACTATGTGAGGAAAATTGGAAAACTCTGATGAAAAACTCGAAGAAGATATAAATAAATGAAGAAATATCCCATGCCATAGATAGAAAACTTTGATATATTGATACATCAAGGTGTCAGGGCATACCAACTTGGTGTATAGATTCAATGCAATCTCAGTCTTGTTCCCAACAAGTTATTTGTGAATATCAGCAAACAAATGATCAACTAGAAAATTTGGGTAGAATAGAGAGTCTAGAAGGAGACCTACAGAAGTAAAGGTAATTAATTTTTAACAGATGAATAAAGACAATCAAGTGGAGAAGGACTGCCTACTGAACAAAATATGCTGGAAGAATTATATATATATATATGCATAAAAGTATAATTAGATATGCAAAAAAGTATAATTAATACAAATGTATATTTGTATTTTAAACATTGATTAATAAAAAAAACATATGAGTTATATAATTTTCTTACATAGCTTCTTTGAAAATGGTGGAAATTTGTCCCAAGCAGAAATGAACAAGAAGCTCTGAAGTTAGAATATGACCTGATGGTCTGGTGAGCTGTGGATGTTGGCACCAGAGAATGACAAAGAGAGAACGCATCTACAAAGACCAAAGCAGCTCAGTGTCAATTGTCCAAAACTGCATATCGACCCTTTGCCTCACTTCTGTGAACATGCGGAGTCCATTAAAACAGCTTCCATCAGTTACCTCCAACCAATGCTAAGTATTTCACAAATTAAAAAAAAAACATACTGCATCAGTTTTTCCAACCAAAATTTCCAAACTTTTCTCTTCCTATAGCAATAAACTCTTTAACCCTAGAAGATATGACCTTTGTAGGGATTTCTAGGACATCAAGAAAATGGCTTGAAAATAATTTTAGGGTTTCAAATTTTTCTACAATTCTTTTTCCCTTATGTAGCCATATGCATTATGACTCTCTAACATTTTTGATATAATTGGGCTTTTCTTTAATGACTGATTTTAAAAACGAGGAGTGGATGTCTCAAGCTTCAATTTTCCACAAGCAATAACTGGAATTTGCCATATTCCATAAACATTCAAATGTGATTTCCTTTTCATACTTTGGCATAAATATTATGATAAATGTTATTAGTAATTTCAAATTTTATAAATCGATCTTAGTATACTTCTGAATCCTACTGCTATGATCTTTTGTGGGATTGGTGTTACTAAATTGTTCTTTATCTTTTGAACTTGGATTTTCATATGATTAATTTATTTACATATTTAATAATGGAATATTTACCAAGTAAGAACTGGCATGATCTTTAAAAATGACCAAAAACACAGAAAATTCTCTACATTTTATTTAAATTACTTTTTTATTTGAATATATAGTTTGCTTTCTTTTCTTAAAAGCATTTACATTAAATTTATTGGGGTGACATCAGTTAATAAGATTATATAGACTTCGAGTGTACATTTCTATCGTACATGATCTGCCTATTGCATTGTATGTTCTACACTCAAAGTCAAATCACCTTCTACCATCATATATTTGGCTCCCTTTAACCATTACTTTCAACATTACTTCATATTGGTTTCAGGTGTACAACACAGTGGTTGGACCATCATGCATTTGACAAAGCGTCCCCACCCTCTGTATTTCCAGTACCCACTGGGCACCATGCACAGTTATCACAATACTATTGACTATCTTCCCTATGCTGTACTTTATATCCCAATGACTATTTTGTAACTACCAATTTGTATACAGCTGGTTGATACTAAGAGTTTTTTTTTTAAGAATATGTGTTTTATAAAAAAATCAGATTATTTTCTTCACATGTGAATATTGGAAACAATACATACTGAAATCAAACAAGGAACTGTTTCCACTGAACGACTGCTTCTTTATATCTCATATGTAATTTGAATCTTGTACTAGTTTGAATTTTTGTCCTTTCTTGGGCATGTATAGTGCTCAGTGCCTAGTGTAAAGTGCAACCCTTAACCATAGAAAATCATATTCTATATATAACAGATATTTTTACTTATCCTGGCAATATTTTATTTACTGAACTTTTTTACGGTATATCATTGTATATAAATATTTTCTCAAATCATTTCTTGAATGAAATTGGGTGTAATTAATTTAGAACAAATAAAACAAAGCAGCTGATGAAAAAGTGTTATGTCTAAGAGTTTTCAATATGGATGTCAAATTACATTTATTTTAAAAAGTTTTTTTTTTTTTGTGAATAGAATTGCAAAAATTGTTTTGTAAGCCACATGGTTGTATTTTAGCCTTAATATTAGTAATGAATATAGTGAAAATGATTTCTGCTTGTTTTCCTTAAATATTGTAGAGAATATTTTGGTGCTTAAATATTTCAGTAGGAATAATTAAATTTCAGAAAGTTATATATATATAAAACTTTAAATGAGTAATAGTAATATTACTTTGAAAAGCAAAGCTAACATATCCTCTGTAACCACATTTAAAGGGTATTTAATGTCCATTTATTATTTTTTTGAAAGAGTTACCTGGAAAAATATGTAGTTCCAAGTGGTATAATTATATTTGATACATTTGGTTCCCAAAACACATTTAATTTGTAACTGTTAGCAATAAATATAAAAGAAAGACATTATAAATGAAAGCACAAACACATTCAGTGTAATTTTTTATACATTGAAATATTTAGCAAGGAACACTTTTAAAAGCTGATTCATACTGAAAGTAGTCAGTCATATTACCAATCAAACATTTTTTTTTTGAAAAACAAAATATATTTTTATCATTTCTGCAGTCTTTTAAGACTGAAAATTTCAACAGTACTATATTTATATCTTTAAGTTTTCAAGGTAAAGTCTCTTGAAACAGACACAAATGGACAAATATTGTCTTAAAGTGATTTTCAGTCAGTGAATTCTGTATTAGCGAGAAACTACACAAACAGGTTTGACAAATCAACAACAAAAAAATAAAATGTGGTGACTTCAAGCGTTTGAGTTCTCATAACAACCAAGCCCCAGAGAACCTGATTTGATCAATGCATAATCATTTCCATTCAGATGAGCCTGCCCAAATAACTAGAATGTTCATTTTGTGGTCCAGTAATTTTGGTTGACTTAATGACTTAAGTAGAACAACTATGAGTAACTGTGCGGCATCCAATTAATTTCTTGGTGATAGATTTTCCAAAAGTCAATCAGTCTGCTGCACAGCACCAGATACTTTTAAATCATTGCACATAATCTAGAGGCATTTATTGCAAGGAATATTTACAGCGGATCTTGCCTTGTTTGCAGACATATTTATGTGAGCTCCTTGAAATCACCTTTATATAAACTAAGTAACTGGTTTCATTTCTGTAGTGACATATTAATTACGCTTATTTAGAGAGATCAATCCATATTCATATTTGCTGATGAAAATACCAATGGTATGAAAACCACATATATTGGTTAGTGCAGAGGTAAGCAGGGAAAGAAGACCCTGAGCCTTATTGGACAAATCTGTGTAAGCTGACATCCTTACTACTGTTTAACAAAGAATCAAGTTTTTGGCAACAAATGAAACCTTGTACAATTTGGATAAAATAGTTAGGAAGATATTAAATATTACTTTAATAACATTACATATTTAGAGATCTATGCATAGGAAGGACTCACTACGTAGGCGCTAACAACATAAAGAAATGCATTTTAGGTTATTCCTCTTCAATAGCTTACAGTCTAGTGGATTGTAACACTGACCTGCGTAGTTTAAAATCTAGCACATTGTAACACTGATGTGCATTAACATACAAAAATGGGGAATGAATTTAGTGATTTTTCACCAATTAAATAGAAGTCTTTAACGAAATAAGACATAAACACAATACATATTTAATTTAAGGAAAAGGGATTAGAGATTGATGAAGCTGTAAGTCCAATCTATAGAGATAGGGTAGAATAGGGCACTAGGAAACCAGGATACAGCAAATAACACAGAAAATGTGTATTGATGAAAAACACTGGTGAAAACTTGGATGAAAGAGCAGATTGTTTACTAAATGGTCAGTTTTATAGGGAGAGAAGTTACCAAAATAAGTTAAGGGCACAGGGGGAACTAATAGCAACATGTTTACATTTAAGATGGATCTAATGTCTACGAAGCTATAATCTTAGTTATTAAATTATTAGTGTGATATATTTTATAATTTCTTTAATTATAATTCTATGTTAATATGAGATTTTGAAAAATTCAAAAAATTGTTTTTCTTCACAACAACATTGAGTATTTAATTTTATCACATATAATAATATTAGTTGATAGGTATAATAATTGTTAGCAGGACTTTTGAAGACACAGCAGTATTCATAGTATTTTCTCTTGAAATGTTAAAAAAGAGATAGTAATCAATGTCTACTTTTCTCTAAATCCATAAAAATCCATTGGAAAAAAAGAGCCAAAATCAGGTTGGCTTAATATTAGAGATACCATGATGGTGTAAAATAATTATACCCCTGTAATTATCCTACATCTAAATTCCCTGTTTTAAAAATAACAAATAAAATTATATTTGCAATTTAAATCTTTGTTTCTTCTAAATATATCTAAGCTTAAATTTAAAATGACTAAGTTTTATTAGAAGGCACATTTTAAAAGCAATTAATTACTGCTGATGAAATATGACATTGAGAAGTCATGCTGTTGATATTTTATCAAAAATCAAGCCAGCTCACAATCCATAATTCAACACTCTTACTTTGATCCATTTAGTAAAGAAAGTAAAAGAAAACAGCTTCAACTATGTTGTGCAGCTTAGAAATCAATATTAATATATCAATGTCAATAACAATATATTGCAAACTTGATCATATTGCTCCGAAATGGGACCTTAACTCATGGTGTGTATTTCTTCTTTGTGGTAGAAAATGTAAGTGTGCTCTGTCAGACATCTTTCATTGCAGGCCACCATTTTCCGTCAATCACACTTTTTTATAGATATCATTCAGGATGAAATTTTTATGCTTAGACTTCGCCTGCAAGTTGATTTTGTTACAGTTAAAGAACATTTTCCCAATTGTTCCTGAGTTATTACAGAGTAGAAAAGTATGTTTTTCCATTTATAAAGTTTCCAGAATCACAACTCTCATATCCATCTCTCAGCTGATAAGGAAATACTCCTCCGTACAATATATGGGCTGAGCACATTGGAGGTACCATTTCTGCCTTCTCGAGTTTTTGAGTATAAAATTGACATTAGTGTGAACAAATATACCAAGTTGCCGAGGTGTGAAGACAGCGGCATTACCACCATTTAAATGATGAATTCACTTATGTAGCCTATATCACTGTGGATCTGAAATGATGATTCCATGGCCCAAACAGCATGCTTTTTTTATCCTTCTAATCTCTCTCCCTGCTCCCACTAAGTAAAAAAAAAAAGACAGGGATAATAAAACATAAATCATATTTTGATTAAACTTCATGGAGGAAATAAATATGAGAAGTAAGGGATGATTAGGACTGTGTAATATATTTGCATTATAATTAAACACTGGATAAATAAAATAAAAACAGGGATATGAGATAAAATTCTTCATAATTATGATATCAATTTTATAATGACAATTTACTTCACTCTTTCCCTATATGTCTCTTTGTTTCCCTGGAGCCTAGAAAATGACTTCAATAAATTATTGCTCAATGAATGACTTCAAGGAAAACATTTTAGGAAAATGTTATTCTTTATAATATGGAGAAGGAACTGAGGGAACAGAGGTTTAAGGAAGTTATATATTTTATTATTTTATAAGCAAATATATGAACAATGCAGTCGGCAAAATCCTGTTTGAAACATTCATCATAAATTGTTATTTCTACTTAAACCTTCTTATCTCCTCTACATACCTGCGCCAATGAGTTCATAGTTTATATGATGCTTGTTTCATATTTACACTATTGCATTTGCACTGTAACCATTTGGTAGGTTGTCTGTGTGATTCACTAGACTGTCTTTAGTGATTCTTGTCATGTTACTCAGTTTAAGAAATATATACAGCCCTTATATTGACATTTAGAATACTAATAGTACTCACTGATTTAACTGAACATGGGGGACTCTGTAGTGGTTATTAAGATCTGGTGAGGTCATAAACTGTTAGAAGCCAGAATCAGAAATGTAGGTCCAATATAAAAGGGAAAATATAAACAGTGATTAGTGTGAGTATATAACAGATAACACAGGTATTGTCTTTGTTTGGGTTGCCACAGTGCCATAGACTGGCTGGTTTATAAATGACAGAAGTAAATGGCTCACAGTTCTGAAGGCTGGAAATTTGAATTTAGGGTGCCTGTATGATCAGGTTCCAGTGAAAGCTCTCAGTCTTGGTTGTAGACTTCCCACTGCCTGAATCCTCACACCATAGAAAAAGGGATGAGGGTTACCACTTCCTCTCTACAATCAAAATCTACATATAATTTTTGCCTTCTCCAAAACTCAACTACAGTTGGCCTGTAGATCCATGGAGTCAACCAACCATGGGTTGAAAACAATGTTTTTAATACCAGATGGAAATCTGCATTTGGGAAACTGTAGCTTTGAATGAGACAAATACAGTTTACATTATTAAAACTTTCTTTTTATGTTTGCCAATGATACCTCAGACAAGGGTTTGATCTCCAAAATATATGAGGAACTCACAGGAATCAGGAACTTATCAGGAAGATAAGCAATACAATAAAAAAAAATAGGAAAAAGACCTGAACAGACACTTTTCCAAAAGGACATACAGAGGGCCTATAGAAACATGAAAAAATGTCCAACATCACTAGCCTTTAGAGAGATCCAACTTAAAACCATAATGAGACACCACTTCACATCAGTCAGGTGGGCCATGATGAAGTGATCACCTCACTCCTTGCCAGCACTTGTTGTTTGTTGATTTATTAATGATGGCCATTCTGACAGGTGTGAGGTGATCATCAAGAAATCAACAAACAACAAGTCCTGGTGAGGTTGTGGAGAAGACAGAACCCTAGTACACTGTTGGTGGGAATGCAGACTGGTGCACCTCTGTGGAAAACAGTATGGGATTTCCTCAAAAACTTAAAGGGAGAACTGCCTTTAGATCCAATGATCCCACTCCTGGGACTATAGCCTAAGAATCCTGAATCACCAGTTCAAAAGAACCTATGCACCCCTATGTTCATAGCAGCACAATTTACAATAGCCAAGTGCTGGAAGCAACCTTAGTGCCCATCAGCAAATGAGTGGATTAAAAATCTGTGATACATTTACACAATGGAATACTATGCAGCAGAAAGAAAGAAGGAGCTCCTACCCTATGCGACAGCATGTATGGAACTGGAGAGTATTATGCTAAGTGAAATAAGCCAGGTGGTGAAAGACAAATACCATATGATCTCACCTGTAAGGGGACCATAATCAACATTATAAACAAGTGAGCAAAATGGAACCAGAGACTTGGAAATAAAGAACAAACTGACAGTGACCGGAGGGGACAGGGGAAGGAAATAACTGGGGAAAGAAGGAAAGGGTCAAGCAAAGGAACACGAATAGAGGACTCAGGGACATGGACAATGGGGAGAATTGATTGTGGGAGTAGGGGGTGAGGTAGGGATGAGCAATGGGGGAAAAGGCAGAACAACTGTAACTGAACAGTAATCAAATATTTTCATTGAATTTACTGTGGTGACATTGGTTAATAAAAATATATAGGCTTCTGGTGTACAATTCTATAATACCTCATCTTTATATTGTATTTTGTGTTCACCAGCCAAAGTTAAGTCTCCTTTCATCACTATTTATCCCCTCTTTCCCTCGTCTATCCACCCCCACCTCCCTTTCCCTCAGGTAATCACTAGACTAGTGTCTGTGTCTATGAGGGTTTTTTTCTTTGTTTAACCTCTTCGCCTCTTTTCACCCAGCCCCTCTCTGCTCTGACAGCTGTCAGTCTGTTCTCAGTATCTATGATCTGCAGTCATTGAATCCTTGGATGTGAAAACTGCACATATTCCCTGGACTTTATTCATTGGAAAAAAATCCATGTATTGGGAGCCAAGTGGACCAGACAGCTGAAGCCTGTGTTGTGACCCAATTAACTCTCAAAGGCCTTACATCTAAATCTATTATGTATAGCAAAATAAACAAAACAGGCATGTGCTTATAGTCTGGAAGATACAGACATAACTCATTTTTTCATTATGATGAAAAATATAAATGTTTACGAAATGCATAAATCATAATAGTGTGCTCATAGAAAACAAGGGGTTAGCTTACTCTGGTTGTGGGTGTCAAGCCATGACTTTCTAAGGTGGTAACTTGAAGGAGAAGGAGTCAGGTATGTGTGAAATAAAGGACATAATTTTTTCATTAAGGGTTAAAAGAATAATTAATTCTCTGAAGGCAAAATTGCAGTTATATTTTAGGAGGTGACAGACTCAAGGGACTAAGCCACAATGAGTGGAGGAAACAGCATGAGATAGGTTTTGGAGCAACGCAAGAGCCAGATGATTTGAAAATCTGTGAGGATTTGAATTTAATTTTTAATGAAATAGGAAGCCTTGGGTATTATCATTTAATTTTCATTTTTAAAGAGTTATTTGGTTACCAATATAATACACCAGTAAGAGAATGAAAGGCAACCACATACATAAAAAATAAATGCACACATATATTCTTATAATAATTAGGCTAATAATGTTAATAATACCGGCATGTATGATAATATAAACTAGAAACTCCCTAAATGCACCTAAGTATGATGAAAAATAATCATTGTTACATGCACATCATGGAATATCATGCACCAAAATTGACTGAAAAAGAAAAATTAAAAAACTTCATAAAACAACACTGATGAAAGACCTTAGACTCAAGTGATTACATCCTAAGTGACTACACTTATGAAAAGCCCAAAACAGGTCAAACTATTCTATAGTGTTAGAAGTTGTGATCGTGGTTAACCCTGGTGAGCGGTGACTTGAAAGGAAAACCAGGGCAAAGAGCAGTGCTTCTACGTGTTGAATATTTTTGTTTATTTTGATGAATAATTTAGAAATGATTACTTCTAAATTATATACAGAAAACTTTGCATATTAGCCACATCTAGTTACAGGAATGTTTGATTTCAGATACAAGTACACCTCATACCCCACTGAAATGAATGCACCTGCCAGTGGTGATCTCCACGACTTCTCCGAGCAGTTTGGCGGGGGAAGAGGTCAGTGAGAAATGGGCTTCCTCACTGTACCTGCAATGACACGGAGCAGCAGCAGTAAGCATCTGAGGATGTGGTATAAGGCATGTAGTTGAATGCATCTTTTATATTTGAAAGATGTCCTGAATTTTCTTCCTATTCCTTGAACAAAAGCCTCAGCAAGGGCTCAGAAACACAAATTACATTTGAAGAAGGGTCAGTAGCATCAGTTCCGCCTCCAATCACCCATCTCCAGAAAACTGTGACTATTAGTCTTTAGGTATAAGGAAGAAGTCAGCTCAGTCCCTCCTTTTTAATTCACTGCACAAATAGGCATCTTTTCTATTTCAGATTTTTAAAATTCATTTCTTTCTTTTTTTCAGCACCTGGTAATTGGTGCTCAATCTGATTAGTCCACGTGGAAAATTTTGTGATATTGTGTTGAGCCGCCTCTTGCCCTGCTTAAATTCTCTGGCGAATCTCAGTGGTCATCCAGGGGAATTACCTTCAAAATATATTGAAAAGACAGAAGAAAATTTTTGAATATTTTGAGGATAGTTAAATATGATATAAGACAAATGTCAAATTTAAGATGTTAAATGGATGGTAGTGACATTTACTAAGTCAAAAATACAAGAATTAAATTGGGGTTTTATTATCCTAAGTATATGAACTAAATTCAAGGCCAATATACCAACTTTCCTCACTTTTAATAAGCCACAACTGGAATTGTAAGTACTTAAAATTTGAAGTTTTGATTCTATATTGTATAGAATTAAATCTTTATTTTTTCCAATTACTATCCATTGTAAATGAACAGTATCTTCATATTTAAGCAATCTTGTTCAAAACTATAAAATAAAAAATATTTTAAAATTATCATTTTACAAAGCAGTTGTTTGTGGGCATGCTTAAAATGGATTTCATCCTGCACTGTAATTGGAGCTAGTAATTACATAAAAATGAGTTGAGTGAATGAATAATAAACTGTGCAATTTTAATTAACATTAAGCCTAAGTTATGGTTTAATAAACTCCACTCATGTGATCTAAGACCTGTATGTACAGGCCCAAGGAAATTCAGATGACAGAGCTTTTATTTATTTATTATTTTTTAAGTTGTTTTTCAGTACAGTTTTCTGTCTTTTACTCCCATCCCAGTCTACCCCCCCAGTGCTCCCCACTTGCCTCCCCTTTCCACCCCCCTTAGTTTTTGTCTATGTGTCCTTTATACTTGTTCCTATAATCCCCTCCCTTTTTCCCTGAAATTCCCTCCCCTCTCCCCTCTGGATACTGTCATCCCCTTTTCTATTTCAATGTCTTTGACTATATTTTGCTTGCTTGTTTGTTTAGTTGCTTAGGTTCCTGTTAAAGGTGAGATCATATGGAATTTGTCCTTTACTGACTGGCTTATTTCACTTAGCATAATGCTTTCCAGTTCCTTCCATGCTGTTGCATAGGGTAGGAGCTCTTTTTTTCTTTCTGCCACATAGAATTCCATTGTATATATGTACCATAGTTTTTTGATCCATTCATTTCCTGATGGGCAC
>PVKM010032027.1:0-16577 GCA_004027735.1 Carollia perspicillata
AATGAAAACTGTTTCCTGATCCTTCTTACTGAAACTTCATATACAAAAATCATGGCAAGTTTTCTCTATGATTTCCTTATTTTTACCCTTATCTCATGGTTTTCTGAACTTCCACATCCTAATTACTCTTCTTAGGACACATTCTGGTCTTTAAGTGCAGCACCTAAAACTGAAGCCATCCTTCTAGACGATTATCTCCCTGACCGGGATCTCTGTCCCTCTGGTAACGGAGCCAAGGTTTACTTTACGCATCACTACCATGCGACTGATCAGACTGAGTCTGAGTCCAGGGAGCCTGGGGCCTGCTGGTGGCTTGGCGACAGCTGGGTGGTCACGGATGGCCTCAGTTACATAACTGGACGTTTGCTCCTCAGGTTTCTTCCACATGGCATCTCTGGAAGATTAGCTGGGACATGTCAAATGGTGGCCAAGAAGTTTCTAGCGGAGAGTAAGCCAATGTGCAAGCACATTTCAAGCTTCTGCTGGCATCACATTTGGTTTTGTCCCATTGACTAGAGCAGGTCACATGGTCAGATCCAGATTCAACATGGAGAGAACAGCCTCCAGCTCGTGATGGGAGGACCCAGTGTCATGATGCAGAGAGCATCTGTACAATGAGGTGTATAGACAAGTGAGGGCCAGTTACCACAATGGTCTACCAGAGTGCAGACCTTTGAAGTCATCTAATCCTGGCCTTCTACCTGAGACAGGTGTGCTCACTGACACTGTCAGGTTGGATGACTGCATACTTTTACCAAAGCCATATAGTTACGTTTTAACATTTGTGTGCCCATAAAATTCGTTTGTGGAACAGGTTGGCATTCGATGCACAGCTGATGGAACTAAATCAAAGTACTAAATGCCCCTCATATTTCCAGAGTAACACACCATCTTGTTCCTTCAGTAATATTGCTGCATCATCAGTAGCATCCTGTGATATCCTTGGTCCACTGACCAAAGTGTCACCTTCAGCTTTATAGATATGTTATTTGCCTTATTCTCTTCTGTATGAATGACCTATTCTCACAGAAGAGATGCAGAAGAAATAGTTTATTCATCTCACATTTTGGGTGCTGGAGTTAATCAATGAGAGGAAAAGCCTTAGAGTAGTAGGTACTTCAAAAATTATTTGTGTACAATTTGACTTTCACTGCAGAAACTTAGAGTCTGTTACAGAAAGAGAACTTTTGAGGCATGCAGACATTAAGTATTTGTAAATTATAGGCCAATGAAAAAGTTTATTCACATAGACATTTCTTACTATATGAGCTCTGTCCCAAAAGTATCCAGCCACACAATATGAAAAGTAGAGACATTTATTGAAGAAGATACAAGATACAAGAAACAGACTTCCGGCCAAGGTGGAGGCATAGGTGGAAATACTGTATGTCCTCTCACAATCAAGATTAAGGACAACAAAGATTTACAAATAATAACACAACCAGAACACAGAAAATTGAACTATGGAAGTCCGACAATCATTCAACCAGACTGGTAAGAGGGGCAGAGTAGGCTGCTGGTGGAGAGGAAATGTGGCAGAAAAACGCAATGGCTGCCAGACCTGGGAGCACTGGGGAGCATATGTGGCGTGGATCTTACAGACCTCAGATGCGGGAGGAGACGAGCAGAGCACGTAGGGCATGCAGGGCGGTTGTCCAACCTCAGACACACATTTGTGTGCAGATAAACGAGGCAAGAGTGGGCAGTGAGACAGACTGCACAGCCCAGGGCTCCAGTGATGGGAAATAAAGCCTAAAAACATCGATTGAAAAGGTGCCAGGAGAGGCTCCCAGCCTCACAGGAGAGGTCATTGGAGAGACTCACAGGATCCTGGAGCATGCATAGGCCCACCCACCTGGGAACCAGTGCCAGAGGGGCCCAGTTTGCATGAGGGAGGCATCAGAGGGAACGCAAATTTGAGAGAGCAAGGAATAGGCACCATTGTTCCCTCTCTGACCCGCCCCCAAAGACAGCATCACAACCCAGCGACTAGGTTGTCCTGCCCTGGTAAACACCTAAGGCTCCACCACCCATACGCAATAGGCGCCACCTGACCAAAAGTGACTCAAACAGAAGAACAGCTCAGAGCCTCAGAGCCAATACTTTTAAGCAACCAAGAGATAGCCAACCTATCAGATGCACAATTCAAAACACTGGTGATCAGGATGCTCACAGAATTGGTTGATTTTGGTCACAAATTAGATGAAAAAATGAAGGCACTGATAAGTGAAATGAAGAAGAATGCATAGGGAACCAACCAATAGTGATGGGAAGAAAACTGGGGCTCAAATCAATGGAGTGGACCAGAAGGAAGAAAGAAACAACCAAACAGAAAACAATGAAGAAACAAGAATTGAAAAAAAAAATGAGGAGAGGTTTAGGAACCTCCAGGACATCTTTAAACATTCTGACATCTGAATTATAGGGGTATCAGAAGGGGAAGAGGAAGAGCAACAAGTGGAAAAGTTATTTGAATGAATAGTAAAAGAGAACTTCACCAATCTGGCAAAGGAAATAGACTTCTAGGAAGTCCAGGAAGCTCAGAGATTCCCAAAGAAGGTGGATCCAAGGAGGAACACACCAAGGCACATCATAATTACATTACCCAAAATTAAAATGAAGGACAGAATGCTACAAGCAGCAAGAGTAAAGAGGACAGTCACCTACAAAGGAGTTTCCATCAGACTATCAGCCGATTTCTCAAAAGAGACCTTATAGGCAAGAAGGGGTGGAAAGGAATATTCCAAGTCATGGAAGGCAAGGACCTACATCCAAGATTGCTCTATCCAGCAAAGCTTTCATTTAGAATGGAAGGGTAGATAAAGCGCTTCTCAGATAAGATCAAATTCAAGGAGTTCATCATCACCAAGCCCTTATTATATGAAATGTTAAAGGGACTTATCCAAGAAAAAGAAGATAAAAAATATGAACTGTGAAAGGACAGCAAACTCACAGTTATTAACATCCACACCTAAAACAAAAGCAGACTAAGAGGTCACCTAAAACAGGAGCAGAGCCACTGAAATGGAGATCACCTGGAAGGTTAGCAACAGGGGAGTGCGAGGAGAGGATGGGGAGAAGGTAAAGAAAATAAGTAGCATAGACGGTGGGGAGAAAATAGACAGGAAGAGGGCAAGAGCAGTGTGGGAAATGTAGAAGCTAAAGAATTTATGACACATGGACATGAACTAAATGGGGGGGAGTGTGGTGGGAGGGGGTGTGCAGGGTGGAGGGGAATGAAGGGAGGAAAATGGGACAACCGTAATGCCATAATCAATAAAATATATTTAAAAAAAGATGCAAGAAACACTGTACGTAGGACAATGATGCCTTGGTCCCCTTTAAACCACTTTGGATCTCACACGGTTCTCCCAATCACCATCAGCTGCCCTGTCGTATTTTCCTAAATCTCATCGACAGCCTGAAATCTCTTCCCTTTCAAAGATGATTTTAGTTCTGGGAAAAGCCAGGAGTCACAGGGCACCAAATCTGGGATGTAGGGGGGCTGAATTACCTGGGTGATTTGATGATTCACCAAAAAGCTCTGCACTAGATGTGATGCATGAGTGGGTGTGTTGTAGTGATGAAGCTGCCAATCACCAGATGCCCACAGCTGCGGCCTTCTGAAGCATCCAAATAGTTTCCATGGAAAAAAAAAGTTCCCATGGAGAAACGTTCAAGCTTAATGCAAAATTTGATGCAGATTTGTTGCTCGACTAGTTCAGGCATTTTGAATGCAATGGCCACACAGTACACTTGCTCACTCAATGGCATCTACAGCCCCACTGACTAGTACAGAGAAGTCGTCATTGTTCATGCATGCACATTCCAGTGCACTCTCTTGGCTGCAGGGTTACATTGATGTAGTGCAAACTGTTCTCATTATATTAACAATGGCTGAACTTTTTCCAGACAGACTTCATATATCCTGGGTTTATCATTTCACAGATTTAAATCTATTGTCCCAGCTGTCTAAGACTTTGGCACTTTTAATTTTGTCTGGTATAGTTCTCTGCATGGCAGGATACTTTAATGTATCTGCTAGGCTCCTTGTCTTCTGATTTGCATAATATGTCAAAACATGAGTCTTAAATTTGGTGCTTTGGATCTGGGGTCTGTACAATATCGATCAATTATATCTATTTATGACTTCACCAAAAGTTAAAAGAGGCTATAGTACATGTCATTTAACAAAGGGTTCCAGGAGTCAATTTGCCTATTTTTCAACTTAGATGTAATGGCTAACTATTCTCAATATGATTGAAAAGAAAAGAAAATGTATTTGCACATAATCAGTTTTTTTAAAAATTAGGATTTAAAGACCTAATGAATGCACTTAAGATATTTTATTTTAATCCTAGAAATGCATAAAAATAAACTGACCTTTCATTCTAGAATAGGTGAAAGTTATAGCAGTTTTAATAAGTATCCATGTAAAATAGAAGTTGAAATTAGCATTTCAGTAAAGGAAAGCTTTTGTTTGTAATTAATTTCATTTCTCTTATGAGCATTGAGGTTCAGTATTCTTTCCACCACCAGAGGGCTCCCACAGTATGAGAAAATATGTTAAATAGGAGAATAAATAAAAACAGAAGAAATCATTCATAATATACCTTTCTTTAGAGCTCAACTAAAATTAAATATCTTATATAAATGGATTATAAACAGCACTTCCAATCCAGATAACCTTTTAGGAAAAGATAAAGATAGCGGGAGCAATTTTAAATGGACTACTCAAGGACTTAAAAGAACTGCAATAAGTACTTCACTATTTCGAGGCCTAAGCCTGAATGAAATGTGTATACACCATTCATATTTTCACTGGAAATGAAATAAAAGGAAAGTGCATGTATTTTTCTTTCAGAGTTTCTGGCCCTTAAGACCTATTTTTCTATAAACATCTAGTTTGTTACCATGATATTATATATAATTACACCTGAGCAAACATCTCACAGGAGGTTCTACAAAGTTAATAGCTCCCGAGCCCAGTGGCAGGCTTCCTTCTGCAGAGGCAGGATTATGCTACATCGTGCTGTGTTTCAGTTTTGTTTTTAATCACTCCTCGGACTCCCAGTTTGATTGAGATCATCCCAAGATGCCTGTCTCTTCAAAAACAAAAATTAAGCTTAAGACCTGACCATATGTTTTGGTCCTGATGGTGCATATTCTCTGGATTAGATTCAAAGAACAAATAGAATGAATAAAGTGAAGCAAGCAAATCACCTGTGCAGCAACAAGCCCTGAAATGCTTGCCAGGGGCTCATCCCCTCTGGATGCAACCCAGGTCAGCCTTGCAGGAAATCAGCAGCATTCAGCCCCCAGGGGCCAGGGCTCATCCTTTTTAATGAATCCCGGCACCTCTCTCTGACTCAGGAGGCTTATTTGAGGGACCACGAAGAGGCTGAATCAGGATGAGTGGTTTTCAAACCGTTCTCTCTGGTCCCCTGGAGGTTACTTTGACCTTTCCTTAGGGTGTACCTGGTGGGTAGCGTGAGCAGGAGGGACTTTAATCTCTACTCCAAATGTCAGACAACACTGGCTGACCCACACAACTTTATTGTATTCCACACATGCTTTCCCTTGAAGATTTGAAACGATCAAAAAAGTTCAGTTGAAAGACTTGGGAAAACACAGAAATACCTGTCTAAAGTTCTTTTCAGCTATTTTCTATTATTTGAATTTCTCTGGAACTTGGACCATATTGCTAAATACAGGGTGGGGTAGGCGATCTGCAGTCAGATGGGGCAGGTTTGGATACGTCTCTCTGCACAGCCTCCGAACTGTTGTCAGAGTAGACGCCCTGAAGAGCTCAGGAGAAGCCAGCGGAGCAGTCGTGAGCAAACATGGAGCACCGTCTGCGTTCAAAGCATCGTACGGTGTTCCAGGAATTCAAAGGTATTAAATCTGTAGAATCTAGGCTCAAAATTTAATGGGTGTGTGGGGTGGGGAGGTGGGGTAAGTATGGCTCCATACTCTAAGCTAGTTGAACTGTGTGCTGAATTAACAGTAAACCAAAGTTTATTTAGATGGAAGAAAAGAGAGTCATATTTCAATCAGGCTGATGAGAGAAGGTTCCAGGAAGGAGGCAGTGCTCTGTGAAATGAGTTTGACTCCATTAAGAAGCAGAGGGAATGAGCCTTTAATTCCATGCCACGTACGTTCTTACCATAAGAGATTTCTAGAGAGAAATCCAGTGCTATGCCTAACTTGTGAACATCTTGTGGTTATTTCAAATGAGGTGTGATTCAGTGTGGTTCTGGGAAAGTGCTAGGTGATGAAATGCAGGGTAAAAGAACTCTAGGGAGTAACTTTTTCTGAAAGAATAACAGGTTAGTTTAGATCTCTCTAAAATCTTAGTACGTAAGGAAAGCGTTATAAACCTCCCCTGACATTCAGCTTAGCTGCTTTGTACCCAGGCCCCGGCTACCCACCTGTCATTATAGCTGACAAATCGGAAGCCCCAAAGCCACTCAAGTCCACCGAGGGCCTGGCCGGAGAGTCCCTCCTTGTTCTTCTCATTGGGATCCTCGGATGTCACACAGGTTTTGGAGTTTGCAGTGTTTTAGAGCTCAAAATTACTTGAGCCTGAGCTTTGGTCTTTTGTTTTTCTCTTGAGAGAGTCAAGAGCATTTAAACAGGTGGCATTGGGTAGGAGGGGGTTTTGAAGGACCTGGGTGCTGGAAAGCACTCCCCTAGCTGGGGGCAGGCTTGCTGAGGGTCCCGGCTCCCCTCCGCCTCCCCCGTCTCGGCCCTGGGAAAAACCTTTCAAGACCTACACCTTCAGATGTTTATAAGTCCCAATGAGAAATCAGTTCCACACTGCCATGGACTGAGACTGGTGCAGAACAGCACCACATTTTAGTTCTTTCTCAAGCAGAGGAGACAATAAAAATCATAATGTGGTTTTTCTTGAAGACTGCTACCTTCAGTCCATCCTTTCACTTTGGTGGTGCCAAACTCAGGGTAAAAGAAGATCGTTCACCATAAACATTCTTTCAAGGTCACTTTTTCCCCTAAGTTCCAATAATATATTTGAAAATGTATTACAATTCATAGTGTGATAAATTATTAGAAAACTGGAATTGGAAATATAATGAAATATTCAGTTAGATTTTTATTCTTTAGAAGAAGACTGGATACCTTTTCCTGAATATCTTCTCATCATTGACTAGTTGAATATTTTTGAAATGAGCAGTTAATAAGTGAATGGGGACCTATTATGTTCCACACCAGGCCTTTTGGAGGATTTAGTAGCAGTATAATCTGTGAGGTTTCCATGCCAGAAACTTGCAGTGAGACTGAAAAGACAAGAGTGTATGTGGAGTAATGTGGGCCACACAGTCTTTTTCCGACTGTAAGTACGAAAGGATGCCAGGGGAGAAGAAGATCGCTGGAAGATGGAGTTTTCAGAAAAGTCTTTTTGAGCTCACAGGACTTCATTCTTTCATGACACATTTCTCCACACATCTAACCCAAATTTCTGACTGAGTGACCTTGAGCCCATGAACTAAGCATCTATGTCAGTTTCGCATCTATAAAAGAGGAACAATCATATCTGCTTCATCGGATCTTTTTCAGGTATTGTTTTAAACAAAGAAAACACAAAAACAGTAACATCACAATCGCTGCCTGCAAGGAACTCAGAGTCAGTGTGAAGGGAGACAGGGAAGGCACATGGAGTGAATGTGCCCTCTGCCAGATGTTGTGACATCCAGAGGACTTCGAGGGTGAGGTCAACGTACTCAGGGAAGGTCTCACTGAGGATGTAGTGCTTTGGTGGATCTTACAAGTTGGCTTGAAGTTCATAAGGTGGGCAAAGTCAGTGGTAGGGATGAGAAAAGTAGATTGCGAACTCAGAGATGGCTGCTCAGTATGACTAGAGTATCAAATATGTTTCAGCTATCAAATTCTTGGCAGTGAGTCACCCCAAACTTACTGAGCTCAGACAAGAATTTATTATTTCTCACAATTATATGGGTTGACTACACTCAGCTGGGGGATTCTTCTATTCTCCTTCTACTCTGCATCTACTAAGGCCACTCAGAAGTTCTAGAACATCATTTCTTACACTTCCTATGGGTCGAGACGAGTCTCAAGCCCAGATTCAAAGTGAAGGGACAGACCCCACCTCTTGATGGGTGAAGTGACATATGTCTTTAGGGAAGAGAGGAAGTGATGGTGGCCATTATTGGAGATTATCTATGAAATCGTACGTAAGAAGTAGTGGGAAATGAGATTGGAAAGATGGCTAGAGTCAGTTAATGGAGTGATTCGTAGGCTGTGTGCTCTGTTATGTAAGGCTGGCTGGTTTTACATAAGTAGTCTTTCCATAAGAAGTCCATAAGGACTTCTAGAGCCAGGCTGAAAGGATTTTAGAGTGTCAATACTGATAAAATCTTTTTGAATGGTTTATAATTTTTTTTGACATGTACTTCTCTCTTCCCTCCCTCCCTCCCTCCCTCCCTCTCTCTCTCTCTCCTCCCTTCCTTCCTTCCTTCCTTCCTTCCTTTCTTTCTTTCCTTCTTTCTTTCTTTCTTTCTTTCTCTGCTGTTGAGAATTTAGGCTCACTGTTGTAGAAAGTACCACAATAAACATCTTTGTAAATGCAATCTTTATATTGTTACTGTCTTCTCAGAGAAGTTTCCAAAAATGAGATAACTGAGGCCAAGGGCTCAAACATTTTCACCCTTTTGGAGACATTATTGTCCTTATGGACAATTTGTGCTCTGCAGAGAGGTCTACTGACTGCCAGGCACCTCTGCAAGTGGTGGTCACGTGTTTGAAAGTGTTCTCCAGGTTATCCTCAGGCATGTGACTTCCTTCACGGTGGAGTCCATGGATCGTTCCGCCCTGCCTGCCCTTCCTTCTGCAACATGCCCTTTAAGCACCTGACATGTGGGTTATCCTGTCCTAGTCTTTATCACGAGGTTCAATGTCCCCCAATCTTACATGTATAATGCAAGATGCGTTATCCTGTTCTAGTGGGTAACATGTGGGTTATCCTGTTCTAGTTCGTATAACACATAATGTAAGATGTGTTATCCCGTCTGCTATTCTTTCTACCTTGGAAGATTACAAACATTTTACTATTCAGATACACAATTTTCATTCTTTTCTCTTATCCAATTTCCCTGCACAGTACTCTAATATTAGTGTGGAAAAGAGCTGAAAATCAGATTTGTTTACACTACATTCCATACACTCACTGTGGATCATGCTATTGCCTCAGTAATGCCCAAACCCTTGCTTTGGTTTGCATATGGGGACCCTGAAGCTCATCATGTTTAGCAGCTGGACTCAGGCAAAAACATGCCGAGGAAGTGACTTCCCATAGTTCCTAGCTGTCAGTACTTCAGAATGTTAAAGTGAGGTGATTGTGGGTGAGGTACAGTTCACTTTTTAGTATAATTACTTAAATATAAAACATAATTAAAATGGGCTTCTTAAAACCAATTTTAAAATATTTTTATAATGATGTTCACACATACACATGTATATTAGTGTATCTTTCTTAAATTTCTTACCTTTCTTTATTACTTTCCAATATGGGGAAAATAAGAAAAATGTTGGTTTTTTAAATAGCTATTTTTTTCTCCTTTCCCCGTCTCAGCAATCACCACACATACTACATTTCATTTCAGTGTAGAAAATGGCACACAGAGTTCTAATCAATGATGGGATTTTCTCCCTTCCTTCTTTTCTGCCTGTCTCCCTCTCTCCCTTCTTCCCTCGTCTTTTCTTTCTTCCAAATAGAGTCTGTTTTATCTTTCACAGGCAAAACCTAAGGGAAATTGAAAGAGCAGCTGAAAGTGTGCTCCCAGCCAGATTGGAGCAATTCACTTCAGTACCAGCTCAGAAACACTCCCTTTATCTTCTTTGTTATCTGTCTCCTTGCTTTTCCTGGACTCTGGGTTGTATATTCTTTGGTGCATTCTGTTTGAGCTAAAAAGCCTATTGTATCAACTTTTCAACAATGAGCTCTAGTTTTCAATTACTTAGTTTCAACTAAGAAATATCATTCGATTCCAAGTAGGTAGGTATCAACATTTGTGCCTAAACGTGGAACAGACATATTGTCTCCTCTCTATTTCTTTCATAAATAATTAAGTGGGGGAAGAAATCAATCAGCTCTGTGAGCATAAGCTTCTCCTTGCTGATGTCAGCCTTGAGAAAGTCTGGAAGGAGCTTTCCTATTTGGGAAAGGAGGGTGAAATGTTTTATAGGCTTGGAGGAAGAGTAGTCAGGTCCAATGAATAATAGGCCAAAGATGGTTGTTGAAAAAGGCGGTATTATTCTTGGTGATTAACCACCGTTGATCAATTTGGATTACATCAAGGAGGATGAGAGGACTAGTTGAGGGCTGAAGTCACCAACAAGCAGCTATGGGGAGAATCAGCTGTAGGACACAAGGACACAAAGGGTGCCTGAGTTCAAGATCTTCAGTCCTTCAATGGCTCTTCGAAGATAGTATTGAGTAGTTGACAAACAGGGGGAAACGAAGAGACAGATTACTATTAACTCTACCAAATGCACTAGATAATTTCAACAGCATCGAAGTTCTTACGTGGACTGGCGACAGTTGCCGAAATGAATGAGGGGCCACCCCCCACTCCTTGCTCTGCTCCAGCTCCTGTGATAATGGGGACAAGTAACACAAGTTAAAAATCTCACTGAGCATGTGCTGCTGTTCAATTTCTTCCACCAATTTTTGAGTGTTTCCTATGCACACAGTCTTTCCCTCATAGTCTAGTGGAAGAAACACACTTTCATAATCACCCTAACATGTGTATGTGTGAAAGGGCGGTTCTGAAGGAGAGGCACTGGGTCTATGATGACACCTGATAAGGTGGTTTTACCCAAAGTGAGGGGTGAGGGAAGACCTTCCTGAGGAAGTGAGAGAACATGAACTATGAAGGCGAGTGGAGGTTGGAGAGAAAGGGCTGATTAGATTTGAGTTTTGAAAAGTTTATTGTTAGCTTATTCTTACATATTACTCTGAAATAATTTACAATCTAGATCATTTCCTATTCTTTAACTTTATTGAACAGGTGAAGACTTTTAAGTGTTAATACACAATATACAAAATATTTCTAGGGAAACTACTTTGTACGGTACCTTGCTGATGAATACATGCCATTAATACATTTGTCCAAACTCATAGAATGTACAGCACAAAGAGTGAGCCCTCATGTAAACTAGACTTTGGGTGACATGGAAGTAAGTGTCAGTGTAGATTCAACAACTGTAACGAACCCAGAGTTGGTGGGGGATGTTGGTAGCAAGGGCGGTTCTGAGTGTGTGTGGGTGTTGAGGAAATTTCTGTGCTTTCTTCTCAGTTTTGCTGTGAACCTAAAACTGCTTCAAAATAGTCTTTTTTAAAAATATACATATGATGGTATTGCAATCATGGTCATTTTCCATATTGCCTTCCAGTGCGTGTGTAGATATATGTACATACACACACACGCACATAGATGCGTATATATTTTTATGGTGCCATTCACAACAAATGGACCATTTTTACTCTGTTTAACATAATGTTTTTATCAAAAACATTTTTAATTTTTCCATGTACTTATAAGTAAACTTGATAGTGATTTTATTATATACCATCATGATGAAACAGTCGAATTGTTAAAACGTTTTCCTCTTGTTGGAAATTAATGTTTTTAGTTTTGGGGATTGCTTTATCTGATAATGTTGGATAAATATCTTTGTCCCTGTTGAATTTTGTTTTAGGGGGAAATTCCAGAGATGGGAGTATTGAGCTACAGTTGTACTTTAGCCACATTCATCAGTGAACTTTAGTTTTCTTGCTTCGGATACTTTACATTGTCTTTTTTATTATAAACAGTTTAAAAACACAATGTATTTTGTTTGCATGTGTAGGAATGATTCATTTAAAGGTATTTCTGGTGGCAGTATTTTCCTTGGAAGGGAATGGAGCAGTATATATTGCTTTTCCAATCCTTTCGACTCTGCTGGAAATGGCTGCACAATTACGTAACAACCACCAGGAGTCACTAGTTTACCGCATCCTTGCTCTAAGGAGCTCCCACAGGGCAATCCCATGTGCACAGCTGAATCGGGTGGTGCCGAGGGAAGCTAAATATGGTGCAAATCCTACTTAAATGCCCGTACATTTGCTGCCTTAAAAAACGTGAAGTATAGATGTGCCACACTTTAGGCCAATACAATGAATCAGTAAATTAGAGAATTATATTTTAAATGTTCCATGGTTCTCCCCTTCTAAGGTGATGTGCAGAGTAAGCAGTTTTATCATCAAAGAATTGGGGGGTCCACTCTGCCAGCTCAGGAAAGTCTCACTGAATCTGAGGGCATAGAGACTGTTTAAGGCAGAACTATGGTATACTTGCCCAGGGCTGACGCCGGCCAAAACAGGCTTTACCCACGACTGTCTAATCTTACTGGAGAGTACCTCCAACATAAATGCCCTGAAGCACCCAGATTTCTTCAATATCCTGCCATATCACAAGCAGCATTTAATCAATAAAGAGAGACATTTTTCCAGAATGTTGTGATTTCTTTAGGAACATGGAGAAAAATTTATATGTTTTTTCAAGTATGTTTTTAAAAGATAAAATTTAGTATAAAAATGATTGCATTGGAGGCAAAATTATAATGGAAGTGAAGTGGAAATTTGATTTGATTTGTTAATCCTGCTTTATATGCAATGCCACGGAAACCGGTTCCTAACACCCATAGAGCTGCTGTCACCTGTCCTTGTGACTTGTGGTTCGCTCCACTGTGGCTAGCACCATCTGATTAAAAATACACATTATGCCAGGGCAGTAATAGCTTTGGTTACGAAGTGACAGCAAACAAAGCAAAGACATAGATTTACTATATCCAGGGCTATTTTATGACCCTAATAAGTCATCTTTAACTTTGACCTGAAGTTACATGGAGAATAAATCATCATAGTTTTTCTGACTTGTGTTCATTGATGTGTGGGCCCTTTGGTTTGCACCATGAAGAAATCTAGACTAATAATCTGTGTATTTTGAAAATGTATTTGTAATTTTAGTAAAATAACAGATTTCCCTGTGACCAATTTTTAGTTTTGCTTTAAAAATGGTCAAATATTCATTTTGTTGTGAATTTATACAACACAAACATAAATCCTACAAGTTTAGATTTATTGTGGGTAGCTGTCATCCTTGATTATAGTGTTTTGAAGATAACTCTGTAATTTCTTCCCAAAACTGCAATTATAAAAGATGGTAAAATAACATACTGACTGCCTAAAAATACCACCCTCACGCCCTAGTGTATTCCGTCCTCTCCCCTTCCTTTGAAAGCGAAACCCAAGAATCTCTGTCTCCTTACAGAGCAGGGAGGCCATTCTCCTTTGCTGCTCCTGGACTCCTACTCCTGTCCTATCCTTAGGTTTGCTTTTCTCCTCAAGGGATACTTCCAAATCAGGGCACTTTCACAAAACAGCTTTTTCCCTTAAAAATATCTTGCCTGGGCAACTATCAGGACTCTTCAAAAACTCATATAAAGCTCATCATACACTGCATTAAAAAAACAGCTTTAATTCACTAAAAGCTCCCTAGAAGTATACAAAGTAACCAGCTTGAAGCATGCAGTTGACTCAAGAGCAACAAGCTCACTGAATTCCTGAGATGGTTTGACAGTAGATGGTTGTTGGAGTTTAATTTCTACTTCATATACCTTTTGTTACCTTCTGTGATGTATGAGCCTACTCTGTTATTACCAAAACATATGGGTGGAGGGAGTGAGGACTATGTTACCAACTCATAGTTTTTCCAGCCATATACTGATGACAATATGCATAGCGATAGGTATTTCCCTCCTTGAATTAGATTCTTATCTATTTCTCAGAGATTATGTGATGCCTTTGTACTATGGGAAATCTTTTCTTCCTTAGTCACAATGTACCATTTATGGTGAGTCTCTGCTTTGCTTCCTTTGCTTGTCCTAAATCCAGTTGTGTTATTTATTGAGTTAGTTTTTAATTTACCTTGCGCTGGGGCCAAGGCTCGTGGATAACAGCTTGGCATGATGCCTGATGCTAGACTTTGCAAAGGGGCAAGCTCACTTTTTTAATTGAGTCTTTGACTCTTGGAAAGTATGGATTTTTAAACACGAAATTCAAAAATCAGTGGCAGTCATTTGTTCCACGCTGTGAGGAAATGCAGCTGGATCTATGTGGAGTATTTTTGGAGGAAAATCTATTTGTATGTACTCTTCAATATTTAAGTGCTCGGCAGTGTACGTACCTCACTGGAAGCTTCCGATGGCTTGCTTGTAATTGTTTGGACATGGGGGTGATTGCCTTCTTATATTTTAGCTGATCCCCTCGGGCTCTTTAGCTTTAATTCTATGCTTTCTTGTGGGTATTCATGAAGTGGCACGACAAATTTCAAAGTTTGATCATTTTTGGCAATGATGATAATGTCATGTTGTTCAACCTTATGCTTCTTCAAGAACAAAGAGCCACCACAGGAAGGAAGGCTGTGGCCAGGTTGCAAACTACAGGCAGTGAGGAGCCAAACCACAGAATTACACCTTGTACTGAGTTACCCTCACACTAATTTCTAACTCAGACAAGACACCTGGTGGAGTGAGATGCCAGACATGGGGAAGGGCTTGGAGACCAGGCATTCTGCTCTCTGCTCCTCGGTTCTGAATCTTGAGGATTCTTGTCCATGAGGAAGACCAAAGCTTTGGGAAAAAGCCCATACTATGGCCTTTCATTAAGCAGATATTTATTAGAAACTAACATGACTCTGGTCCCATGCTTGCTGACAGTTTAGAACTAAACAGTGTTGACTTAGATAGCCGTTGTCTCTGCTCTCATGGAGCTTACGCTCTACTGGGGTGGGGGAGCGGGTAAATAAATAGGTACTAAATTACAGATGGAAACTGTTGTGAAGTTAACAGGATCTGGAATTGAGAGCAATTAGAAAAAAAAAGCTAGTTAATTTGGGTGATGGGAGGAAGCCTGCTTAAGAATCTGAGACTTGAAGCTGAGACTTGGAACATTATAATGAAACCACTGTAAAGAGATCCTTGGTGGGAAAAAAGAGATTCTTGAAGTTGGGAATTCTGAATGTAGAGATTTTGTACATTCGAGCGTGTGCTGATGCTCTAAGGCATGAAGAACTAGCACATGCCAGGAGCTAAAAGAAAATGGAAAGAAAGCTCAAGGAGAAGAAGCTCATGAGCTTGAGACAGAGGTGAGTCTGTGAGGTAGGTTAGAATACTAGGCAGGGCCATGCTTCACAGGATCCTATAAATCATGGTAAGAAGTCTGGCCTCAGTTACAAATGGAAGGCAAAGGTGTCCAAGGTTTTCTATGGGGGGATGGCAAGTGACGTGACCATTGTTACTATATAGAAGATCATTCTGTCTCTGAATGGAGAAGATATTGGTGGCAAGCAAGAATAAAACCAGGGGAATGGTGGACCCTTGGAGTAAGATGTTAGCAGTAAGGTGATGAGAAATGGAAGGAAATAAATAATCATTGCAGGTGAATCAGCAGGGCTTAATGATGGATTTGGATGTGGGGTGATGAAAAGTGAGGTGTCAAGTTCAACTGCTGGAATGTTGATTTGGGTAACCGCCACTTATAGTTTAGAAACTAAGTGCTTTGGATTAAGGACTTGGGTAAGTTTCCATATGTGGGTTTATGTTTGGGTCCTGGAAGCTGCCTCATTGATACATTCCAATAAAATTATTTGGCTTTTATTCTCATACCTCATAATATCTTAATTGCTTAATTTTGTATTTTCAAATACTTTTTTCCATTTTGTTTTATGGAAACAAATATGTCTAGGAATCTCTTAATTTTCTTAGTCTGCTGTGATTCTCATTATACTATTATAGTTTGCTAATATCTTTTTCCTAGATTTTATTCGCTCAATGTAGTTTTCATTGATTATAATAACTTCTTATTCATAGAATCTATTTTTTATCTTACTTTTTACTGCCTTGAGTGTGCTTTCATTTCTTTCCGTTTATTTCATCATATTAGTGTTTAGTATATCATCTTCCAACTATCACCGTGCTTTGCCTTATTAAGTCGTTGGTCAGATAAATGGTCATTTCAAGGATAACATTTTCTTACCCCATCCTTTGGATAGGGGGACTACATATTTACTCTTTGGATTCCCTGAAACAGACCTGCCTGCATCCTTTAACAAATGATTTATATTTCCATCCTTTTGCTTCTGATAGGAGACACACAGATCAAACTTCACAACAGAAATTTGTCTGTACCGTTTGCCTAAATGAAACATGGAAATGGTCTTTGAGTGGTAAGAAATGGCAAGATCTAAAATCTATGTTCTTTATCATCTACCATAACTGAACATAGGGTACCACTTATAATATATCACTATCACGGTGTTCGAGTATAAAAATAAAGTAGTTTTAATAGTAGTTGCAGATATTATTTACTAAAACACTTTCTATGTTTTATAATGAATTGTGGCTTAAAGTATGTATCATGCTTTAATCTACTAGTATTCCTTAGAAGTAAATATTGTTTCAATTTATTTGTAAGTGAACAAGTGGAGTTCAGTGAA
>PVKM010032028.1:0-16582 GCA_004027735.1 Carollia perspicillata
ACGCCATGGCCCTCATAGCCACTGGGGTGCAAGAAGGCTGCTTTTAACCCCCTTTTGCAGATGGTATAGGGTGTGTGATCCAGACAGGCTCCCTTCCCCCAGTCTCCCTGGAGCAAGCAGGGAGGGCTGTTGGCGGACATTTAGCTCACGCTGGGGTGGAGATGGGATTATCTTAGCCATGATGGTTTGGGCACTAATGACCGCACCTGCTACTGGTGCTTGGGGACCACTGCCAGGGGGCTGTGCTTCAAAAAACAGCCTCACAACACCTGTAGGAAAAAGGTGCCACCCTTAGGACCAATCAGTGAAGAGGAAACTGAGGCTCACGGAGGGGAAGGGATGCCCACGGCCACACAGCTGGTCAGTAGGTAAGCCTAGCTGGTCCGACCCCGGAGCCCAGCCTCTTCCTCGCTGGGCCCCATGGCCCTTTTGTGGAAAGTCTGACCGCATAGGCAGGACAGGTTAAAGGATGGAATTCAACAGCAGAGACAGCAGCTAGCTTAGTGGCTTGGTGCTATAAGGGAAGCCACTCGGGCAGTGCCGTGATGGCCTGAACCCGGCTGAGGGCTCCACAGTGAGAGGGAGACAAATCAGAGAGGACTGCAAGAACTCCGAATTGAAATCAGTGTGGCGGCCCAAGGAAGCATGCCATTACCAGAGCTGTCTGGAGGTGAACAAGTTCATCCCCAAGGGAAGCAGAAGGAACCAACACGCACTGCCGCTCGCCTGGTGCCAGAGTCTAGCATGTGTGAAGGTCAGAGTCTGAGTATTGGAGCCAGACCTGGGCCCTCCACCCATCCCAGCCAGCCACTGAACCCTGGCTGTGCCTCGGTTTCCACGTCTGTGAAATGGGAGACTTGCTCACAAGGTCTGTGCAGGACAAATGAGGGAAAACACGAGAGTGCTTGAGCACAGTGCCTAGCCATGAGAAGATGCCAAAGAAGTATCAATGGTGCTTGCTCTTATTCATCCTTTTCACAGCCCTTAACAGCCTGAGAAGCAGGGTTTATAACACCACTTTAGAGGCGAGGAGAATGGCAGGAGGCCAGCCTGTCAAGGTCACACCACCAGGAGGGGCAGAGCCTTGGGGTCCAGGCTTCCTGGCAGACTAGAATCGGGGTGGGGGTGCCCACCCCAGAGGCACACAGGCCCAGCAGGCCCAGATGTTCATCAGATCTGGATGGGCCGGATCAGATATCCCCCAGCCCCGGGCCTCCACTGGGCAGGCTCCAGGCCACTGCTGACAAGTCGTCTTAATGTCGTGCTTTAAAAATTTTCAATTTATTACCCTTTTAGGGAGCGGGAAGAAATACAGGGCCATCTCGGGCTGATTTTCCATTATGGATGACCTGGCGGAAGAATAACTCACTGCACATTATTTCCATACGGAGGCTGCTTGACTGACGTTTTTATGAAGTCGGGTAGCAAGTCACACTGAAACCGATGTCGAGCTTCAGCAGCGTGACCCTCCCCACCCCCGCTGCCCACCACTGCCTTTCAGGGAGGAGGTCCAGGTGTGGCAGAGAGCAGAGGGGCATGAGGACAGCTGGGTGACAGGAGGCCCCTCAGAAGAGGATACTGGGGCCTGTTCTCTAGCCCCGGCAGCCAGGGTGGTGACAAGGACCCCGGGTGGCAGCTGCTACCTCACATCTCTCAGCTCCGAATCACCGACACGTTTCCATGGACTCATGACTGCAAGTGTGTGACACCCAGTAGGTGACTGGGTCTCCCTGAGTGGCGGTTCCCCCACTCACAAAGTGGGGGAAAGAGCGGCTCGAGCTCACTGAGCAGGACACTGGGCACAGCCGTGTCCACTGGGCACGGCACAAGCCTGGGTCATCTCGGGCTCGTGCTGGGCCTGCGCGACACAGGGTGGAGAGGGACAGGTGGAGATAAAGCCCTCCATGATAGAGCCCTCCACCCCTCTCCAGACCTACTGTGTGACCAGACCACAATATACCCAGACAATTTTCAGATGCATTCATGTTTTTCTTTCTCTTCCAAATCTTGTTTCCTGTGAAAGTCAGTACAACAATGCCATAGGTATGCGGGCACACAGCACTGAAACACCTTCAATCCCCAGAAAACACGCCCCATCCCCCACACAGTCATGCTATTACTCGCTGATGAAGTCAGCAGCCCTTCCCCCACACCTGCTCCAGTTCTGAAAGGTGGGCACCCAAGGGGGCTGTCGTTTCCTTCCCAGCCCCTTGGGTCAGGGGCCCGCCATCGAACAAGCACACGCCCTTCCCCAGTCCTCCGAGAACTGCAGCTACAGAGGGGAATGGGCTTCTGACCTGGTGCCTGAATTACGGGCTTCTCAGCTCTGGCCTGGGGGTAGCTGGGGAGACCCTGCCTCTTCAGGGGCTGTGAGAAGGCCCCGAATGTCCCCGAAGCCTGGAGTTCTGAGGGGCAAGATGAGACTCGTGCCATGTAGGGTCAAAGCATGAGCCTGGGGGGAGGAGTGCCAGGCACAGGGGTCAAGAGGGTGAATTCTGTCTCGGTGCCAGGCGCTGCTCTACACACTTCCAGCGGCGGGGGGGGGGGTGGGGTGGGGGAGCAATCTCCTGATACGGCCTCTTGTCAGCCATGAGCTGGGGCACGCGACATCATGTGGCATCACACAGTGGTTAAGAGCAGGCCCAGTCAGCAGTCAGACAGAACTGGGCTCTAGTCCCCCCTCTCTGTCTATAAGCCTGTGACCTTGAGTGGGTCACCAGGCCTCTCGGAGCTTTGGTTTCCCCCCTTCACACAGTGGGGGAAATAATGGTTCACGTGGCTTGGGGACTATGGAGTCCAGATGTGTGAGCTGCACACAAGCCCTCCCTCCCTGCACAAGTGAGGGGATGCCACTCAGGTGGGCTGTGACGACAAGCTCTCCCTCTGTGCCAGGCCCTGCCCTGAGCCCTTTGCATGCAATGACTCACGTGACCTTCGCAACACTACGCTGAGGTGTGGCCAATAACCCTCCCTGCGGTTACAGTTGAAGAAACTGAGGGCCAGAGAGGTCAGGTGACTCATTGAGCACCACACAGGTACTAAGTGGCGAGCTGGCGTACGAACGCAGGTGGTCTGGCCACCAAGTTCCCCTCTGAGCTGTCGCACCATACTGCTTCTGTAACAGACGTGCCCACCACATAGGCTCTGTGGTGGGGGCGGGGGGAGGACTGGTGATGTGACTGTGCAGCACCTATTTGTCCTTCTTTCGACAGCAGCATCCACCCCATCTTCCCTGCAGGAAGTGCCCAGCCACCATGTGGTTCTGATGGGACTGACCCTACCCACTCAAGCCCCAAGAAGATGCATTTGACACAGCCTTAGTCAATCAGAGCCCCACCTCCTGCCGGCCATACTGGTTGCTTGTGGGATAAAAGTATGGCCTGGAGTGCCTGGGGGCCCCCTTCCCACCAAGAAGGAAGAGACTGCCTAAGACTACAAGGGGGAGATCGAGGTTGCTGAAGCACAAGACACATTCTTAATGACGTCACTGGAGCACCTAGATCCAGCCAAGCCTGAAGGCAGTGATAGCCTCAGAATTTTAAAAATATTTTGGCCAGTAACTTCCCTTCTTCTGCTTGAACCAATGTGAGCTGGGTTGCTGTTACCCAGAACCTCGATATAGGATGACCAAGCAAGTCAGAGGAGAGTATGCATACACGGTGTCGGCCACGGAGCAAACACTCAGAACTGCTGCTGATAGTGTTTGCTGATGCTACTCGGCTGAAAGGTGGATGAAAGTAGCTCTGCCCAAAACCCTGGGCTAGAACAACAATCCTCTATTGTTTACCTAGTGTGTGTCTGGACCCCACCCCACAACAGGTAAATATTCCCCCGCCATGTGTTCAAGGGAACCAGATTCCTTCAGCACCGACCATGTGGGGGGCTGGATGCTCATCGTCACTGTCGCCCACAACAGCCCTGCAAGGGCCGAGTCAGCCCTTGTCTTGTTACACAGGAAGAAACTGCAGCCTGGGCAGGGGAAGTGACTTGCTCAAGGTCAGATTCAAGTCGATGAGACTCCAGATGATTTCTGGGCCAGCACACAGCCTTCTCCGCACACAAGTCTTTCTCTATCGCTGAGTTCATCTCTGGCTTTCCTTCCCCAACACCCACGTCCTTTCATTCAGTGCGAGGGCAATTGAGATTCCTATCACATATACATCAACTACAAGCCGATGAATAGCATTACTTTCCTATGTGAAGCCATCTGCCGGCTTTAAATACCTGGGTACAATGTTTGCTTTGAACTTCTTATTAAGCTATAGATGAGCTGGCTTGACATATGGAATGAAACAGGGAGAGGAAAAACTGATGTTTCGGCAGAGTGGTTAGAACATGGATTTCCAGGGCTGGTCGAACGACTGGGAGGATTTAAAAATACCGCAGTGCAAATGCCAGGGGGGTGTTCTGAGAGACGGTGTGTTTGGTGGCCAGTCTCAATGTATCCCTGGCCCTGACATCCTACCATGGCACTCAGCAAAATCAACCTTCACAGGAAGACTTTCCCTGGAGGGAATCGCCAACATCTCAAACTACAGGCAGCCCTGAGAGCCAACAAATTTGTTAAATGCAAACGCATTAAAAATGTCAGGCCAGGTCCACACTGGCCTGTCTGCTGGCTCACGGGTCGGATGACAGTGGCTCCGAAGGGAAATTTCCTCAGACCATATGGTGGCTGCTCCATGTGCCCTTGACCTCAGACTCTCTGGGTGGATGCGAGACATTCCATAATTGTCCTTACACCGTGCCAGAGGGCCATCATTTATTGATGCATCTGAGTACTTATTGTTTCCATCTTCTTCAGAGTAATAACAATGCTCATTAATAGTGGAATAATCATTAACTACTTTCTGTAATGTGTCCTGTGCATATGTTAATTTGCAATATGTTACAACTCTATGAGATACATATTTTCTTCGCTATTTTATAGACGAGGCACCTGAAGATCAGAGAGGTGAGTTACCCTGCCAAGGTTGCACAGCTAATAAACGGTGAATGGGGCCAGATCCTGGATCTAGGACTGGGTTCTCTCTTAAACCCATGGCTTTTTCTTATAAGCCCCAAGGCATGCCCTTACCACCTTCCGAGTAAAGCAGGTCTCCTTTCGCTTGCTGTAAGTCTTTCTTTAAGGGGGCCAGGGTCTTTTCTGGTTTTTACATTGTACACCCTAAGGACTGCCCAGGCCCTATATGATTGAACAGACTTCAAACATTTCCTTCATGGCGTCCCCTCTGGTGGCAATGGATTTGGGTGCACTGATGCTCTCCAGAGAAAGAAAAAACCCCAAACTTAGAAAAGTGGGATAAAATGCTCATAAAAGGTCCTCCCTGCTCCCACCCCTTTATAACCCCCTCTTGTATTATATCCCAGCACCCCCTGATCCAGCACCCCACTGTTGCCCTGAACAGCACAGGATCCTTGTGCCTCCACGTCTGTTTGTCCACGAGATGCTGGGCCCCTGGAGGCCACCGGGAGCTTGCTCAGCTCTCGCCCCACAAGGTAGGGGCTCCACAGGCATGCACTGGGGGCAGCCGGGCCAAAAAGTCAGCTCCGAGCATCACTAACCGGCCCAGTCAATGAACGGCGTGCATCTGCAGCCTGAGCTGCCCCTGCTCCGTGCCGCCCATTGGAACCCTGAACAACCCTAGGGAAGCCATCACTGCCCAGCTGCCCCCTGGTTCCTCCCCAGCATGGGTCTCTGACCCAGACACTGGGGGCTCTGTAGGAAGGACAAGGGGCCACGGTCCCCATGTGGATCCCTTTCTCCAGTGCAGAAGGAGCTCACTTTGGGACAAATGAGGGAAGCCCCATCGAGTCCCGACCGGGTGGTGATCAAGGCAGCAGGCATTCTACGGAGATGTCCTTTTAATAACGAGGATCTTTTGCAAAAAAGAAAATACACAGATAGGAAAAGTACCAGGAGAGTTCCACTCCTCCTCATGTTATAAAAGAAAGCCCTGAAGACCCCACTTGAGACCGATGGCAAGCTGGAGGGCTGGATCGAGAGACCTGGGCTGACCCCGATTCCTCGGGGGCGGCCCCCCCCATCCTGCACCAGCACGCTCACTCACCCACAGCGTTCGGCTACTCACACTCACACTCACGTTCAATTCTCGAGTGCCGCTGGCAGGAGTGTGCCTGTCTGCAGACCCTGGGGAAACCACTCATGTCTCCTACGGCTGAGAAACACAGGCACTGTCATCCAGAGATACCACACTTCTGGGTGGACACCCTACAGAAATGCACACACGGGCCCCTGCCCCATAAAAGAACATGGAAAAATGCTCGCGGGGGCTCCATTAATAATAACCAAAATCTAGAGGCCACTTGCATGTCCATCAAGAGCAGAATGGGTCAACAGTGATGGAAGTCTCATCAAATAGCCAGGAAGATAAGCCAGCTGTGGCATATAATAATACCAAGTGGCTCTCATAGGCATAAATGGGGAGGAAGAAAGAGACACGGGGCCGGGTCGTGCGGGTGGTGACAATTCATCTAAATGCAACACGAGCAGATAGCCAAGAAAAGGCTCCTAGACTAGCATCTGGTTCATCGCCCTCTCCCCTAAACCCACCGGGCACCTTTGAGGACCAGCCTTCCTGTGGGGCCAGGGGCCCTCTTATCGTCCCTGGGTCGCTGCGTGCTGGAGACGCTGGCTCTAGGGTGGGTGACCAGTTCGTCCCTGTTTGCCAGGGACTTTTCTGGTTATAAGGTCAGAACTCCTGTGCCCTGGGATCGCCCTCAGACCCACATGAATCCCAAAGGCTCTGAACTAAAAAGACGGGGGTTCAAAGTCCAGTTCACCCAAATGGAGGAGGAACACTCCTCGATGTGACTGGCCTGAGCCCCCCAAAAAGGCCGGTGTCGTAAAATACAAAGGAAGACTGAGGCTCCATGGCATCGTGAGAGCGGAACGCGAGCCCTTTTGCATCCCGGCTCCTGGAAAGGGCGGAAAAAGTGCTGGAACTAACATAAATGGGGCAATGGGCCGAATGCGGACAGTCAGCAGAAAATACCAAGAGTCGTCAAACATTTGTTCAAGTGCCAGAGGGTAAAAATGTGAGGCTTTGAGGACCAAGAGGGAAAATTGAAAAATGTATGTACGTACTTCTATCACCACTTTAAATGTAGTCATTTGAAGAATGTAAAATGCAATAAATAAATAAATAAATAAGCATGTGAAAAGCATTCTTAGCTCACAAGCTGTGATTTTAAAAAAAGTAAACAAGAAACGGGCAGGGGGCTGGACTGGGCCCGAGGGACGTAATTAGCCAAGCCCTGGGTTAGAAATCGGCATTTCATCAACGCTGACTGCTCTGGCTTTGATTAGGGTGAAGGGGCATTGTGTCTGCAACTTGTTTTCAAATAATTCAGAAAATGTAATTCAGAGCGAGAACGACAACGATGCAAACGAGGCAAAATGTTAAGACTTGGGGAATCTGGGTGAAGGACCTGCGAGAATCCTTTGCCTATTGCCACTTTTCTGTAAGTTTGAAATTCAAAATGCATTATTTTTTAGAATCCCAGGCCCTCCCACCCCGCCCCCATATTCTGTGACTTTCAGTACAGCTCCTCTCCCCTCTCCGCTGAGCTTCCTCCCGCATAACGTGGACCCAATACTGGCTGCTTCCGGTGGAGAGTCTCAGCCCTGCCCAGCAGGCCCCACTCGCTCACTGAGCGCATGCTCTGTGCACACGCGCCCCTACCCTCGGGCCCCCCAACTGCAAACGTCCCTACTTGTAGAATTCACTACAGGTACATGGGTTTGGGGGGGGGATTAGGTCATGACCTCTAAGCGCTCCTTCAGTGCCTGGTGCAACTTTAACCAGGGCTGCACGCACGCTGTCAGCATCGTTGCTGTTAAAAGGTGGCTGTTATTACGCTGGGGGCATCTGCGCTGCTCTGGGGGCCAGGCTCTCCCTGCTCAGCAGTAGCAGGTCCTCCTGGGGGGACCCAGAGGCGGCTTCCCCTGCCCGTTGATAGGACCGGCCTCTTCCCACTTCATTCATCACAGCACTGGGAGTGTCAATATTTGTGGGGTGAGCAGGCCCGCAATAAGCATGGTTTTAACCAATTACGATCTGGGCTTTCTCTCCTCTGACAGGAGGTTATGCTAATATTGAATCAATTCACTCCACCTAATCTTTAAAAAGAAAAAAAAAAAGAAAAAGCCTCTTCAAATAAAAGGCCCGGGCTGGCTGCCCCGCAGCTCCTGGCTGGGCGAGGGCTCACTCGCCGGCACAAAAGACTCCCACCAGGGTCATCTGTCCAGAGCTCACTCATTAGTTTCAATGTCTCCTGGAAGTGTGGGTGACATCTGGTGACAAATGTCTCCATTAAAGGCACTGGGGAATGAATCAAGGGCTATCTGTCTTCCATGCAGTAATGGGGTGGGGTTGGGGGGTGCTCAAACTGGTACCTAACTGCCCCCGGGAGTTCATTGTCTGGAAGGCACACCAGGCCTGTTGGGCCCACCAGGGTGAACCTCAAGCCGAGCCAGAACCCCCCTAAAGAGGGGCCTGTGGGAGCACGCAGGGCCTCCAGCCGGGAGGTGAGCCCGGAGACGGCAGCGGGCCCGCATGCAGTGGTTCTGAGAGGTGGTTCTTACACTCCAGGTACTGATGTCGGACTCTGTGGGTTCAAAACACCTTCGTATTTTGGGGGCAAGTCTTTTAACAGGTTCACTCATTCCAGGCACTGCTTTTAAGGCTTTGGAAGGTAAGGGGGAAAACAGACAAGTAAAGGGGCTAATTTGGATAAAATGAGAGGTACTATCCTAGGGGTCAATGCAGGAGATCAAGAGACAAGAAGTGGGGCCCTCCCCCAGTCCTCAGGGGCCAGAGATAACACCAGAGACCCTAGTCTCTGTGCCCAGACCCTAGTTCAGAGGATAATTATTTATGAGGTAAAGAGGTTTCAGAGGGGACAAGCAAGGGCCCAGCAGAGGACAAGCATGGGCAAAGGTGGAGAGGTGAGGACGGGGTGGGGGACCCCAGGCCGATCTAAGCTGCTGGTCAGGGGTGACAAGAGGGCAGGAGCTAACTATGCATCCTTAAGGGTTGTCTCCTTGGGGCACTGAAAGGCCACTGATGGATCTTGAACCCGAAGAGTCCAGATTGTATTTAAATGTTCAAATTCTGTCTCTAAAGATCAGGTGGCAGAAAGACGGCCTGGACAAGACCAGAGGCCAGCAGACCCGAGAGGAGGCCAAATGTGAGACACAGACGGTGTGTGACAAGGGTGGGGAGAGGGAGGAGGAGATGGATTCAGGAGCTATTTAGGGGGTACAGTGACTCAGACTTGGTGACAGCTTTGTTCTCAGCAGGAAGGGGTGAACACAGCCCCCGGCCTGAATTAATTAAACAACGAAAGAGTTCAGTGCCAACTCTTCTCTATTGAACAAAAATCAGATAACATATTTCCCTTGGGGAGGAGACAAAGGTCAAAGGCATGGATCAAATTTTTTTTTAAAAAGCCACCACTGCCCTGGAGCAGACACTAGCTTCCCCTCCCCCCACGGAGCCAGGTGCCGGCAGCTGCTGCTTGCAGATGTTATTTATGCGCAGCGATTATCTCAATTATAGATCTTGGTTGTTGGGATTGCTTCTGTCTCCAGATTAGTTTGTTTCCCGTGGAAACATTCCATGGGAATTAATTAGTAATTGGCGCCTAAAGAACAGGTGTTATTAGATAACCCGACACATTGCCGCGTCTACCTGTGTCACGAGGTCCGGTGAAATCCTGGGCACAGAAGCCAAAGTCTGACGACAGCTGACATGGGTGTGCGGGACGGGGCGCCAGGGACGCTCTGGATCTTAACACACTGTCTCATAGTTCTGAACGCAGAGAATTGTTGCAAAGCCACGGTCTGGGGTCCGTTATGTCGGCCGAATAAGTTAGGAACATCACTCCCCTTTCCGGTGAGAAAGGGGAAGCTCTGAAAGGCGGAGTGACTTGCCCCAAACTCATACCGCTAATTAGGTAGCAGAAGCAAGATCTGAACCCAAAGAGGTGTCTTTTTTTCTACCTCACCCCAGGAGTCTTTGTGTTTAATCACCAGAGTCTCAAGCCTCAGATAGTAACCGAGACAGAGCTGAGGCTGGCAATGGGGTAGGGGGGCGGGCAGGAAACCGGGAAGGGCCAAATCATCTTCTCAGGATTCTCAGTGGTGGGGCCACGGGCATCTGGGCCGCCTGGGCAGCATGCAGGGATTCTGGGAGAGGCTCTCTCAGGGGCCCTTCCCGGCCTCTAGCTAGGCAGGCTCACCACCCATCGGTGCTGCAGCTAGAGCTCGAATCCTGCCGTTTTTTACACGCAGTCTGACCGTGCCCTTTTTCACAAGGTAGCTGGCTGGCTATGGCTCCCTATCCCCAAAGCTCAAACTGCTTAGCCAGGCTCACGAAACACTGGTAAGCTGGCTCCAGCCTCCATTACCCACGGTGCCCTCTCTGCTCTTACCCCGCGGCAACTTCGTGCAAGATGGAATACACTTCATGCATGTACGTGCCCCCGCCCCTTCAGGCTCTGCTGCTTCCTAGAACGGCTGTGTGCATCTTATTAACCAGCAATTCATTTCCATTTTTACGGAGACAGCAGAAGCCACCAGCTCCTCTCCCACAGCCAAAGTCAAGGCTAAACTACAACATTCCGCCAACAGATCGCTCATCGCCCTGCTGGACAGTAGTCTGCTCCTAGGTCTGTCTCTCGAGGGCAGGGACCTTGTCGTGTCCTCCTTTCCCTGCAGTCTGGCCTTGAATTCATCCCGGAGCAGAGACCAAATCACTGTTTGCTGAACGCCTATAATTATCTAATAGGTGCATTCGAACATATCCCCTCGTCCACGCACTGCTGGAGGAAACCCATCAAAGCCACGCTTAGCGAGATGTAACGTGCGTGTTCAGGTTTCGAAGCTCTCCCTGGCTTGACCTCGTCCGCCCACACACTAGCCCCTGGGACATCAAGCCGTGTCACTGAGCTTCAGGAAAGCGGCTTGAGGAAGCCATGTCATTTGTTGAAGGTCACAAAACTAGCAAGTGCTGGATCCAGTTGTCTTAATTTTTTTGTTTATTGATTGATTTTAGAGAGAGAAAGGGAAAGAGAGAGAGAGAGAAAAGAAACTGATTTGCTGTTCTACTTTTTCATGGGTTCATCGGTTGCTTTTTGTACGTGCCCCGGCCAGGGATCAAACCCACAACTTTGATATACTGGGGTGATGCTCTTAACAACAGAGCTACCTGGCCAGGGCTGGACCCAGTCCTCTTGGCTCAAAATTGAATTTTAAAATCAGTCGAACACAGTTGAATACAACCTCGCTGTCAGTTTTCTTATCAGCAAAACAGAGGTATTGCCACTGAACAGAGAAAGGGTGTTTCGAGAGATAAATGATTTCCAAATGTTCCTAAGACCAGCATCAGAATCCCTTGCTGTAATTGTTTTAAATGTAAATCCTGATCCCAACCCAGACTAAAACAAACAAACAAAAAAAGAACATGTTGGGGATGGGATCCAGAAATTTGGGATTTCTATGGGTAAGTTATCTGACAAACTGTTGAGTTTGGGGAACCCCCAGACACCTGGAAGGGCCTGGCGCACAGTAGGTACTTCACAACGTTAACAGAACCCACATTACACAAACCAACTTGCACGGGCCCTAACCTGCTGGCGCTCACAGCCTGCGGCCACAGCACATTGCTGCGTGGTGCCCTTGGGTGAACCAGCGTCTCAGGGCCTGCCTCCTCATGGGTAAAACGGGCCACAGTGGGAATCTCTCCCTCCCAGGGTTGTGGTGAGGATTATTTCTAATGCACTTACTACTGTTGCGGTCCAGACCACCTGCAAGTCCGTGAACTTCAAACCCACCCCTAGTTTGTCCCTTCTGGCCTCTCCATCAGCACCTACTCCAGGTGACCACTGCCTCCGGCAGGCCCCAAAGGGTGCTCCAGCCCCCTAAGGGCATGAACTCACCCCTTCCTCACCCATTGCCCACACAGAACAGTCGGTCAGCCTCTAAAACGTGGACTGGATTGTCACTCTCTGCTCAAAATCTCCCAGTGGCTTCTCACCGCCCTCAGAATCAAATCCAGACCTGCCAGGCCCTACACGTGCCGGTCCCTGCCTGCGTGTCCTTCTCCCGGGGTGGCGTAGCTGACCACCCCAGCTAAACATGAGCCCTTGCAACTCCCTACTCCGGAACCCCGCTTACTTCCTCTCTTACCTGAATTAATTAAGGTGCTGGTATTTCTATTTATTTTATCATTGTTTGCTTGTCTTCTTTTCCATCAGATGTAGGTTTCATGAGGGAGGGTACCACACCTGTCTTACTTGCCTTTATGTACCTAGATTTATCACCTGACCTGACACAGAGTAAGTAGGTGCTGTAGAATGAATGAATGAATGAATGAATGATTGTTCAGCACCATTCCCAGCAGTTGAGATGTAGCCAGTGGCAAACTTAGCTTCCTCTCCCTTCCCCCTCCTGTCTGATCTCCCTGCCTCTGTCCCTGGAGCCTTCAGGTAAAGGACAAATGCCATCCACCAGCGAGGAGACGCAGCAGTGCCCAATGTCAGCATCGCTTTATTTGATTAGCTCCGACTCCGGCATCCGGGACACGTGTGCGAGGAGACAAAGCAACTGTACCCTGACCTCTGGTCCACGCAATCCCATCCTTATAACAATTTCCATGACAACAGCCGCAGAAAGCCAAGGCTGTGGATTCCCTTTGATAGGAGCCGGATGCAGAGACTGGGAAGAAGGACTTTCAGAAGAATGAAGCCCTTTGATTCAGCTCAAGGCGCCTTCATTAAATACCACTATTTTCCAAAAACACACATTTTAACCCAGCAGAGGGAGATTTCTCGTGAATACTAAACAAAGAAAAAGGAAAAGAAACAAAACCACCATGGCTCCTTTTCTAGAACATTCGCCTGTGGAGAGGGGGAGGCCTGGGCGGTGTGGCATAGGGAATGTTTCGGTGGGAGGCGGGCAGAGCATACGGACCCAGCCAAGGAGGCTGCATGAGCCCTGGACATCCGGCCCATCTGAGAGTGTGGGTAACCCTGTGCGCCTGCGGCAGACTGGTGGGCCCGGGGTCTGCCACCCACTTGGTTGGCCAAACAGACAGGAAAAATAGAGTGACCACTGATCCTTGTTTGCCTGGGGCTGAGGGCTTGCCCAGGACACGGAATAGAACCAGGACGGTCTGGACAAGCCAGGACGGGTGGTCCCCCTGGAAGAGGGTGCCCTGATTAAGGAAACTGCTAAGAATCATAGAATCATCAAGAGAGAAGGGCCTTGATGTGCCTTCTGGTTTAACAGCGCTGTACATCTGGGCTGTTCTTTCCAAAACCGCATAAACCCGGTGGGACTGTGAGAGAAACAATAGACAATGTCCCCTAGCTTGGAGGACATTCTACAGGATGCCTGGCCGGGGCTCCTTGAAACCGTCAAGATCATGAAAAACAAGGTAAGACGAAGGAACTGTTCTGGACCAGAGCAGACTAGGCAGGCACGACAACGAAATGACACCCATTGCCCTGGGTGGGGATCTGCAAAGGACAAAGGCATTAGTGGACAAACTGGCACAATCTGAATCAAGCCGGGGGTTTAGCTTTTAAAGAAAAGCTTCCCAAGTTTAGCTAAAATCTCTACCGGAAATCTTCCCTTTTACAGACGGGAAACTTGCCCCGGAGACAGGAGCAGGGGAAGCTCTAGATATTGTTTCTAGAGCCTGGAGCTAGACTCTGCTGCCTCCCGCTGCCTTTCCGGGGATCTGCTGACAGCCAGGAGCTTCTCCAGAAGGAAGAGGGAAGAGCACTGAGTTTGATCAGAAACATAGTTTCGAGGCCTGGCTCTACCTTTAAGTGGCTGTGTGACCTCAGGCAAATTCCCCACCCTCTCTGTTCCCTGGTTTCCTCATTTGTCAAAGGGGGTGGATGAGTCCATTGAATTCAGCAGGAAGGCATTTTTATTCAGTAACTATTGTGTGCAATGGACTGCATGGGTATCGTCAGATGTGAATAAAAGACAGTCCTGCCCCAGGAAGAACCTAGGTTTGCTTAGGAGTCAGTCCAAAAAGTACAGACTACCAGCTGCGTTCCTGAGAACAACCTGTGAAGATAAAAAGCCGCTGGCCATGTGACAGAGATCCAGAGGAGGAGGGAGGGATGGCGATGCTCTGAGAAGCCAAGGTGGTGAAGGTAGATGGAAATGCCCTCCTTTTCCCCACGCCTGGACTCAGCGATGGTCTGTCCGAGGGAGTGTGTGACTTAGGGGTAACATGAACTGCAAGGGCACAGTGCCTGAGCCTTCCACACCCTGAGGCCTTGTCACACCATTCCGCCCTGGGACCTCTCTCCCAAAGGCTCCCACCACCCTGTGGGAGCTGACCCACTGACACCTCTCAATACCTGCCGCCCTGGACCACACTGCCTGCACCTGGCACAGACCACACCAGCACGTGTCAGATGTCCTCCACTCCCACCTGGCTGCACCTCCATTGGCCCTCAGACCTGCTGCTTCAGACCTCCTCCAAGGCAGCTGGGACTGGTGGGGCCACAAGACCCGGGTTCGAATCTTGACTCTGCCACTTTCTAGTTGTGTGACTGTGGGAGGGTTACCTCACTGTGAAAAGGAGATGATGATCCTCATCTCCCTCGGCTCTCCGGAGAACTCAGTGCAGCACCCTGAACAGGTGGCGGCAGTGATCGACATCATTTTATGATGGATATCAGTGGCATTCCAATAGGCAATAAAATGGCTACTACTTATTATTGTTGGTAGAAATAAGCTTTGCATTATTAGCACTATTACCATCAGTCTCATACCCAGCCCTAGTAGTCAATAGTACACTCGTACATTTGTACACATACACGCACCTACGAATGCATGCTACCACATATGTACAAACCCACACACCTATGGATGCACACTCCCACGTACATAAAAAAACCCAGGCACACACAAAGGCACACATGCACTGCACTCAGCCATTCTGCCTGGGGGTTCTGATCAGCCCCAGCCCTTGGGACGCATCCTGTCTCAGTGCTGAGGAAGGGAGCGAGATTCCTCAGTCATTTATAAGCCCCTCTTCCTCATCTCCCACCTCCACGTGACCCCCCCAGCCTCAGCCATGTCCCCCACCTCGAGCCAGCACGGTGGTCACACCCATTCCTGGGAGGGAGATCCACCCCACTCCGTGGTTGTAGCACTTCCGCAGCCCAGCTCTGAGGGGCCCCGAGACGCCCACCTGGCTGTGCACTTTCTCCAGCTCCTCCTTGCTGACCGACGTCTTGCCGTCTTCCATGGTTCCCAGAAGGAGCTGCACATCTGACAGCAGCGCATGAGTCCTTCTCAGGTCCCTCCGGAGACGCTTCTCCACATCGAAGTCCCGATGGCCAATCTGGAAGCCAAGGGAAGACACTCATGAACTAGGACAGCAAAGCAGTGGCCAGGGTCCAAGTTCTCTGGGTTCGAATCCTGCTAATGCTTCTTACTGCGTGACCTTGAACAAGCCCCTTTTCCTCCCTGAGGCTCAGTTTCCTCATCTACAGAGGGGCCGTATGAAGAGGTGAGCACATTCCTTCCCCCCGGCCAGAATCCTGAATCTACGGGCTCTGCACTGCAGACGCACAGCTGGTGAGTGGCTCCTGAAGAAGCCACACCCTAAACTTGGTACCAGAAGGGTGACAACTGCCAGCACCCAACAGTGCAGACCGACACACCCAGGGAGACACAATGAGGCAGGGGCTCACCACGAAACCCCGACAGACTGCGGTCACCTTCACTTCACACTGAGTTAGTACCTCTGGGAGAAACTAACAGCACCCTTCTCTTCGGGGGGCCAGAGGAAAGGGCACAGCACCATCGGTCAAGGGTCAGCGTGAAAGGAAGTGAGGCACAGACACCTCACCCTGGGAGTCAGTATCCACACACCTGGATGTGTGTGTCTCTAGGCCGAGCACAACCATTTCCTATGGTGCTCAGAGCACTCTGGAATATTCTAGAAAGAATGCGGTGGCTGAGGCTCTAAACCCTGGCTCACCGCCTGCTGGCAGTAGGCATGCTGGCTGAGTTATGTCATCTCTCTGAACCCAAGTTTCCTTGTCTATGAAAGAAGAGGCTAAAAAAAACCCGGGTCCTCCTTGAGGAGGTAAGACAAAAAGCAGATGTGACAATGGCTCAGAAAGCACTTTGTGTGCTGCCAGGGGCTCCACAAACACAAAGGGTTGTGGGTATCGTCTGATGACCTGACTGCACTGCTTTAGGTTGTGCATTACTAGCTCCCTGTCACCAGTTTCGAATATAGCCTCTTTGTTCTCAGATGCATTGCTTTGTTAAGTTATAAATGCTGGAGATTATCTACACATAATGTAATATCACACACAATATGTCAGACATATATATTCATGTTCCCACCTGCTGAGCTGGGGACCGGGCATTGGGCCAGCCCCTTTGTCACATGCCATTACATTTAACTCCTGTGACAATCGCTTAACAATAAGACATTATTATTATTATCGCCTTTGTACAACGGTAATAGCTTACACTTATGGAGGGCTAAGTGTCAGACACTGTTCTAAATCC
>PVKM010032029.1:0-16577 GCA_004027735.1 Carollia perspicillata
CCTAACCCTGAAGGACAGAGGTAAGAATCCTTTCAAATGCTGCCTTGCCAGATGGTTTCTGGGGTGGAGAGTGTCTGCCCCTGTCACACAGAAACCCTGGGGGAGAAATGGGCTCTCTAGGCCTTCAGAGGAGTCACAGTCAGCTGCGGAAAGTGGGGAAATAGTTCACAAAAGAAACCTTAAAATTGGTTCTGATAGAGATGCAAATTTAGTTCAGAGCAGGTGTCCCAGAGTCAAGAAGCTGGAAAGAATCCTCAGGAGGGGAAACCGGGAAGCCCAAGGCAGAGCAGATGGCTGAATGGACAGGAGCTGAACACTTCTACTCCAAGAAAGGGAGTGTTAATTAAGTGAAAAAGCCTCCAACAGCAGACTGTTTGCCTTCATTATTAATAGTATTATTCTTCCATTTATGAGTTGCTAACAGGTAGATCCCTCAGAGCTGTTCGGGTCTGAGAGGAAAAGAAACCAATTCCTCTTCTTATTTGCAAAGATCCCTGGAGCTGCCCCCGGGATATTTCCCAGGATTTCAAGGAAGGCTAATGTTCCGGATGAGAAGTAATTACATCTCTTGGTTTCTAGCTCTCTGAGAGGCAGCTCAGATAGTTAATTGGCTCTGCTATCTCGGTCTCTTTTCCTGAGGCTACTTCACTCCGCTTCCTTGCCTACATCTGGGGAAATTTTCACAGTCCAGCAGACGCTGCACATTTAGGTCACCTCTAAGGGTGGGTCTGCCATCAGGCAACAATGATTTCCAAGCCACTGCAGCTACCTTGGCTGACTTTCTATGGCACTAAGGAGGGCTGGCTGTTCGTTAGCATCTGTGACATTTTCAGAGCATTAATGAGGCCCGTTTGAAATCTCAGACCCAGAGTGAGTGGAACTCCTCTTTGCCACAGGGTAGCCCTGCCCAGGTGCAGCAGCCAGCCACCATGGAAGACAAATTCCTGAGACAGGTGCTGGCAAGAAGGAAAGAAGTTTATTCGAGTGCTGGCATCTCCAGAAGATGGGTGGACTCCTTTTCTCAAAAACCCATCTCCACATCTCTGGTCAAGCCACCACTTATAGGGAGATGGTGGGAATTTGGATGGGGAGACCTCCCAGGGGGAGTGTGGATGTGCAGGTGCTGGTGAGAGAGGGAAGTGGGAGTGAGAGGCGGTGGCTGAAAGCGGAGTTGCACAGCTCCTGCCCAGGTTTACCTCGTTTGTTCCAGTGTTATCTGCCAATCTGCATCAGCATTCCTCCTTTCCCGGACACCTGTGCCTCCTGGGCGGTGCCTGCGTATCTCACAACTGCAATAGGGGCTGGAGCAGGCGTTGATTAAATACTTTGATTTGTTACAGAATGGATAACTTTGATTGCTAGCGGGGAGATACTGAATCATGGTTACAACTTAACATCTTAGTGCAGGCAGAGGTTTTTACAAGGAGGGAGGAGAGGGAGAGCAGAACAGAGACACCAGGGGGAGGGGCTGTGGACAGGCAGGCGTGTCCTTGCTGGTAGAACATTTATGGTCAGCATCCTCAGGCTGGCCCTCTGGTTTTTGTCAGCTTTGTGGGGCTCGGAGGTCTGGCTGTTTCTTAGCTTTATACAGAACCAGAACCTGTTGATTCTAGTAAAATATCTTTAGAAAAGAAACTTTAACATATAAACTCTAGTTGTGAGAGAGGAAAATCAGGTTAGAGTAACAGGCTGGGTTTAATATTTACTAATATTGATACAGGTAACTTTACATAAGTACAGTGTATTCGTTCCCTGTTCTAATAGGAAGGACTGGAAAACTCTTCTGGCTTATTCAGGCCCTAGTTAAGACCCGAAGGACCATCAAATTTATCCCATGATGACAACGGTATCCCTTGAAAAGAGCTTTCTCTGGAAGCTTGGGACAGAATATTTTGAAAACACTTTATAATGAAGAATTTCAAATATACAAAAAGAATAACTGTAGGGTAAATGGAGGCAGTCTGGCTTCCTTACCCAGGTGTCTGGGCAACCAAGGGAAGCTGTGTCCCATAACCTTGAGAATGGGCCAGATCAGCAGTGTTCTCATAGCTTTGCAACTGGGTCCAATAAATGATTCCCGGAGCTTTGAGTGGGCTCACATGCGCAGTATGAAGCTCTGTTGCATAAGATCTGTTGGCACCCTGCTGGCTTTATTTCTTTCTAGTATTTAAGGTGGCGAGGGTTCCCTGGGGAGCGCCAGGACAGGTGCCATGCAAGGGGACATGTGACATGCAGTGTGCCACTCAGAGGCATACAGAGGGACATGCAGCCTGCAGCATGTGTGGCTTGCTCACCCTTGAATGAAGGCATGCCCGACATCCCCAAAACTCCGTGAATATTCTTCCGTCTGCCTGAGTACCGTGAACCTGCCAGGCCTTGAATGCCCGCGGCACAATAATGTTACAATGAACCTTCTCGTGCTCCTTGCTCACACTTCACAATTACTAACATTTTGCTAATCTTTTTCCATCTCTTTCCCTTCTTATTTTTTCTTTGCAATTGTGAGACAGTACATCACCTCATGCTTAAATTCTTCAGGGCACATCTCCAATGGATAGAAAATGTCCCCCGTGACATTGTTACAGGTTGGGTTCCCTGGAAATCAAACTCCAAGATGAGAGTAGTGGGCAGAAAGCTTATTAGGAAGTTGCCAGATTAGGGGATGAAAAGGAGCAAAGGCAGTCTCTTTGAAGGACTCAGCTGCCCCCTGTGGAAAGGTGCAAAGCTGAGCACTTCTTAGTTGTCCAGAGTCTGGGGGAGGAGGTTGGGAGTGAGGACACTTGACTTTTGGGCCTTTATATTCCTGTCCTATTCTCATATTGATCAGGTTCTCCTCAGGAAGTGGGTATAACCTCGAAGTAGGTGTCTCTCTTTAGCCAATGCCATTCGAGGGCAATTTCTGGAGAGGGCACATAGTGTGAGGCTGCTAGCTGGCAGTACTCCTAGAAGCTAAGGGAGGAGTTTTAATTACTGAAGGAGGCTCAGGGCTGCCCATCACCGCACCCACTACAGACATTGCTATGCCTGATAAAATAAGCAGTAATTCTTTACTCTTTTCTAATATTATCTAAATAAGGTTACGTTAAATCAGGTTTAAATGTTCCTTTATAGCAGGTCTGTTATGAATTTTAAATATGCAAATGAAAACCATGATTCTCTAAGACATTCTTAAATGTGCAGCATTTCCAAAATTTATTGGACTGCCTAATATGTCTTTTTGGTTTTGTCTTTGTTTTTATTTTGGGGTACTTGTCTCAAAAAACAATGCTCTGGAGAATTTAATAAATGGGGACAGCAGAAGTTTTTATTTTACAATGTTTGAGTATAGCTAAGGCTAAGCAATCTTGTGTGGCAAAGGAGGTGAATTTTGCAGTGGAACCACAGTGAGAGTGATAAGAGTGAATGCTACTGGATGGTGTAGTCCCTCTGAAGACAGCCGTGACTTACAGGGACATCTGAAGACATCTGACAGAACAGGACACGTGCTAAAATACCGTCCACTTCATCAAGTCCACAGTGTTTCACAGACACCGCTTTATGACGTGGTCATTTCTTCACAGTGGAAGGGTGGCAGAAAAATGTGCCAACTGATGGAGTCTCCTTGTGGATGCTGTGAAATTATTTTAAGTCATTTCAAAGCCTCATTTGTAACTGCTACCCCAATCTTAGGAGGCTGATGTTGGAGACCAAGGAACTGGAAAGAAGTGTTCTAAGGTTTAGTGAAAGGTTCATAAATCAATAGATTCCAGCTGTGCGTACAACATGGGGTGAGGCTTTGGAATTGATAATTGCTTGCCCAGGACTCTATATCGGAATGATGGAGGGAAAGGTGACGATTAATTCAATGGAGCAAAACAAGGAAACGTGTATGTCATTAATTTTCATGTTGTAGTACAATTGTTTCTCTCTTGGGCTTTTTAAATAAACACTAGCTCCATTAATGTGTATATGCACGTGTTATTTCCATTTCATAGATAGAGATGTGGGATCACACAGTGAGTAAGTGGAAAGTTTGGAAACACAGTCCGGACATTTGGATGGTTACTCTTCCAGCTCTAGTAGGCAATGGTGGGCGCTTAGAATGAGGGAAGAACTGAAGGGGCGCTGCTAGGGTGTCTGCAATTAGGGGCACAGTTAGCATAAGATTTCTCTCGATTCAGTGATTTAAGGTGTTAGGTCCCCTTCACTGGGAGGTGAGTGAGACCTAGGCTTACGGTAGCAGTTCATGCTCCGAGGGGCATGCTTACCTACTTCTCCACATTTGTGGGGAAACTTAGGTGTTTTCCAAACACATGGGGGTTGCTAGACGGGTTCATTGTGAGAGATGGCACAGTGCGAAAGGAGAGTGCAGATCTGAGCTCAGGTACGACTGCTTTTATACTCTCTTTCTACTTAACTGTCAGTGTGTTTTCATGCATCACATTGGGAATGCTAGTTTTCTGGTCCATGAAATGGGAGGAATAATGCCTACATCCTTCCAGGGTCTCTGGGAGGATGAAATGGTGTGTGTTTTACAATAGTGCCCAGGATGAGCTCAATACCTGGCAGGTACTCAGCAAATGATAATTTTCCCCTTCTCCCTCATGAAATCCCTTATCTTCGGCACAAGAAGTTGTTAGTATCAGCATCTGCTTTCCAATAAACAGTAGAATTTCTGGCCGCCTCCTCTCCTCCCCCACCCCATTTCCTGGGAATCCCTGCGGTATATACTGCTAAAGGGTCAGCTGTGCACTCTACTGAATTATCTTCCCTATTGGCATGTGAATCTCTAGAAGGTTCATGTTTCTCTGCCTTAATTCAGACAAAGTTTGTTTATTCATTAGTGAACAGTAATAATGGAGGCTACAATTTCCTGGGTGGGCATTATGGCCCTTTAGGTGTTTGCAGGCTGTAATGACTGTATGAGGCAAGTCCTGTTGCGACTCTCATTAGGGTGAGGACACTTTTGAGTTTGGGGCTATGTAAATTGCCCCAGATCACAGAGCTGGTGAGTGATGGAGGTGGCCTTCCGCCCAGGTTTTTGCGATACCACAGTATGAGAGGTAAAACCTTTGGGTGACAAAAAGCCTGTGACATTGACTCCTGTCATTCTAGTGGGCTAGGACTGCTTGGGGGTAGCAAAAATAAGGAGAGAGCTGGTTATTGGAGGACCTGCTTTTGCATCTAGTCTAAGTCTCCCCTGGTCAGATGCCTGGGACAGAAGCCCAGCTCAAGTTTGCTGCAGTAAACGGGTGGAATTTATTGACCTCGATCTTTTTCTCTCTGTAACTCTGCTTCTGTTGGTCGGCCTTCTTCTCATATTGAACATATTGCCCCAAGTTCACCCAGGAAATTTGATAGAAGTAACTTTGGCCTAGTTTTCCCTAAAGCTTGTGATCACAGAAAAAAAGGACATATTTCCATAAGATCCACCAAGTTTGTGTCCGCATACTAATCACTGTGAACAGGAGAATGAAGAACTCTTTTTAGCTTGGCAAGCTCATGCTTCTCTAAACCATGGGACTGGGTGGACTGGAGGGTAGGGTAAATCCCACTGAAGCTGAGTTGAATGAGACGTAAAAGGAAGAGACCCTCAGCAGATAAAAGACTTTTCTCCTTAATAACATGCCACTTAAAACCTGTCTAAGTTTAAGTGTTGTTTCCCTGCATGAAATTTGAAACTGACCTCAGTACACGGAGGTCACGGAGAGACCAAAGAAAGAGGCAGGCCACTCTGGATTGGTAGGTGGCAGGTGCGGTAACACAAGGAAACTACCATAGGAGGCTTTTCTTGGGTGGCTGCAAGGTGAGTAGACCTCTGCATTCAAACACCATAATGTTGCTTATATCGAGGCCTCTCTGCGTTCAGGCATGTATTCAGTCCACGTGGTCTCAACAACACAATAAAGGCTGCATCCTTGGAGAGGCCCCTTGTGTGGGAGCGGTGCGTGGAATGCACATTCCAAAGTCAGGGGAGGTGGGAGTGACCTCCTGTTGCCCAGGTCCAGCTGGAAGGTCAACCAGAGGTCACATCCTTTGGATGACCTCCTCCAACAGGAAGTCACTTCTTTCTAAAGCTTTAGTCTCTTCATCTGTAAGATGAGAGTAATAATTTTCCTTACAAGTTGTTGTGAGGGACAAAGGCAATCACAGATTGGAAAGAAAGTGCTGCGTTTTTTCTGAGGCATGTGGCACTGTGACTCCATGGTGGCATCTCTGAAAATCTGCTGTGTTGCTAGCAACCTTTGCTTTGACATATGACTTAAGTTGGGTGTTCTTTACCATTCAGTGATAACAAGTTATGTCCCACACTAAGTTAATGAAACTCTGTGCATTACCACTAGAACATGTATCCTCATGCTCTTTAGCCTGAAGAGAAGTGAAAATGAGAGCATGAAAAAAAAATCTGGGATACAGTTATTTATATCTCATTCTGCCCAATTCTCTCCCAATGTACAGCTTAATTTCAGGTTTACCTCAAAGTGTCTCTGCTAAAAGGTAAACGCTGGGTGACAAGCCTGTGGATAAAAATAAACAGAGGGTTTACACAAAGGGAAACTACAAAGCGAGAATACAAAGCTCAGGGTCTGCGGGTGACAACAGCGCCGTGAGCAGATTGTGTGTTTTAAGGTGAGCTGCAACTCTGCCTAAGGGCATGGACCGAGGGGAGAAAGAAGTACTTCCTCCTTCAAGTGATTAAACCCTAAAATCACGTCCTACTTGAATACTCCAGCTAATCAAAGTGAACCTGGGGGTGGTTGGCCTCCCAATCAGGAAGGAAATATTGAATTTCAGCAGCTTCCTGCTCTAGCTGGAAAAATCTAATACATTACGTGAAAGCCATCTTTAGAGAATTTCCCAGGTGATGAATCTGGGTCTATACCTCTAAAACAAGTGTACATTCAGTTAGAAAGTTCTATGTGTCTCAACATTGTAGCCATTGGTTTTTGGACACCTAGAATTGTCTAGGTTCTTTTAATCCTGGTTGATGGAAACACTAAGGAATTGATGAAAATGACCTAGTCCCATGTCTGGAAATAAGAAGACCTACAGTCTCATTCTCATTCACTTGAAATTAATTCAAAGAATTAGTATTTGAGCGTCAAGCTCTGCTCTAGGTACCAGGGATGGAGTTTCAAGCTAAATATTGTTCTTGCCTTCATGAAGGTTATATTTATCATGTGAAAAGAGACACATAATAAAGATATCACCTAAGCGGTTATTACTGTGACTAAAAAAATCAATAGAGTAAGGGGATTTAGAGGGGCATCGAATGTTTTTTTCAGAGAGAGTGGTCAAAGAATTCTCTGATGGGTTATAATTTGGAATAAGCTGTGAAGGAAATGAGAGAACAAGACATGAATTTAGGGGAAGGAGAAAAGAATGCTCCCAGAGTAGACACTAGTACGTGCAAAGGTCCTGCGGCAGGAGTGTACGGGGCTTATCTGAGAAAGCAACAAGGAGGACAGGCTGATGAGGGAGGAATAAGTCAGGGAGCGGGAATCCCAGATGCGAAACAAATCGGAGAGCAAGCTGGAGGCCAGGTCACAGGGGGATTTACAGGTCTTGGTAACACTTTCTATTTTATTGACATGTAATGGAAAGTCATTGGCGAGCTTGAACAGAGTAATGTCACTGTGATTTATGTTTTAGAAAGATCATTTCAGCTGTCATTTGGAAAACAGACGGTGAAAAATAAAGGTAAAAACAGGAGAGCAGCCGGAGACTATTATAGTAATTTAGGATGTTCGTGGTTATGGTGAGAAATGGCTTTATTTGAGATAGTTTATGTAGGTAGCGTCCAGGGGCTTAATGTGGTTTTTCTGCTGCAGAGCTCTGGTTATGTATTTTGGAATGTGATGAAATATGGCAGACATTCTGTGTAACAATTTTTCAAACACACACAAAGGTAAAGTGAACAGTCCAGTGAACTGTGTATCTACTACTCAGGTTTCATAATTTTAAGATTTTCCAATCTTGTTTTACTTATGTCTGCCCACTCCCTTTTCTTTTTCTTTCTGAGATGTTCAAACAAATCCTAAGCATCGTATCATTTTACCCATCAATATATGAGTGTGTATCTCCAACAAACAAGAACTTTAATAAAACCCCCACAATATCACTCATAAAAAGCCCACATAATAACCTAACAAAATTAACAATTGATCTGTATTGCCATCCAAATCAATGTTTGTTCAAGTTTTCCTGTTTTTAACAAATGTATTTTGATAGCTGGTGTCATCAAATCAACACCCAAAGAAGTTCTACCCATTAGATTTGCTTAATTTATCTTGTAAATCTCCTTAATTTATAACCAACTGTTTTCCTCCCATTATTTTACTTGCTTATTTATAATTATTTAATCTTGCCTTTTCATTACAACGCTGTAATTTTTAGAGCTGTTCGAGGTTTACAGCAAAGCTGAGATGAAGGTAGGGATTTTTCGTACACCCCTGTGCCCCGTTAACAAACCCCCTCAGTAGAGTGGTACATTTCTTAAAACGTGCCAGTCTCCACTGACACATCCTCTTCTTCATCATCATCATCATCATTGTCACCCAGAGTTCCTCGTTTATCTGAGGGAGTGCTCTTGGTGTTGTCTGTGGGTTGGGCCAGTCTGTTCAACATTATGGTATCAGAGCACCGTAATGTACTCTGAGTATTTTCACTGCCCTGAAATTCTTCTGCGCTCTGCCTGTTCATCCCTCTCCCTGCCCCCCAGCCTCTGGCAGCCACCGACCTTTTTACTGTCCCCATGGCTGTGCCTTTTCCAGATGCCGTGGGGTTGGCATCCCGGTGTGTGGTCTTTTCCAGCGAGCTGCTTTCACTTAGTAATATGCATTTAAGTTTATTTCATGTCTTTTCATGCCTCGATAGCTAATATCCTTTTAGGGCTGAATAATATCCAATGGCCTGGATGCACCAGAGTTTATTTATCCACTAATCTATTGAAGGACGTATTAGTTACTTCCAAGTTTTGGCAAATAGGGATACAGCTGCCATAAATCCACGTGCAGGTTTCTGTGTAGACATGTTTTCACCTCCTTTGGGTCAATACCAAGGGGTATGCTGCTGGTAATGTGGAAAGTATATGTTTAGTCTTCTAAGAAACTGCCCGACTGTCTTCCTAAGTGGTTGTACCATTTTGATTTCCCAAAAGGAATGAATAAGAATTCCCATTGCTCTGTATCCTCACTGTTATTTGAATTATCAGTGTTCCAAATATTGGCCATCCTTTTATTTTTATTTGCCATTTAAAAATTGAGACTCCTGAGGCATTTCCCTTATAAAATGTCCTGTACACTAGATTTGTCAGGTTGCATTGTGTGGCAATTGAAAAATGTATCTTCATCCTTCTAATTTACTATGAAACTGTTAGCTACATCTAGAGCTGGGTTATATTCTTCCTTTTGGCAAGGACAGGGCCAGAATAGTTTGTGGGCAGTGTCATGCATTACCTCTATTATTGCATTGTCAGCCTAAATAAAGAGATTAACTGAGGCAAGTTTGAATGACCAGACCTTGAGCTTGTTTGGGGATAAGAGGAATTACCATACAAAACACAAACTATGGCAAGCTACAGGAGCATCACGGAGGATATTGGGTGAGTGGTTTTTATTGGCAAGTTGTGCAAAGAGGGGGCAGTTTAACTAGAATCCAGGCAGCAAGTTCATTAGCTTGAGGATGGGGAGAGGTCTTGGTGGACATTCAAGGGTTAAGGGATATGATTCCTTTTCCTGAGGACACATGCATGAGATTCTCCATTTCTTATCCTCCAGTTCCATTTTAGATAGAAATTCTTTCACAGCATTGGGGCCCATGTGATAACCACTTTTGTCCAGGTGGGTTCACGTGACTCCCAGGAGACATTAAAGGCAGAGAACCTATCCCAGCAGAAGTGAGAAGCAGGAAAGTGTGGTAGGAGGGAGGAGGGCAGTAAGAGAAGTTGCCTGCAGGGGAAGGTTTGATGCGCTGTTGCTGGCTCTGAGGCACGGGGGATGCTCAGCAAGGCCCCTAGGAGCTAACCGCAGGACCCAGCTGGAAGCCAGCAAAAACAAATAGATCTCCATTCTTCCACTCCAATGAACTTTACTCAGCCAGCAGCCTGAAGGCCCTCAGAAGCAGAGTTTTCCCAGTGCCACCCAGGTGGGTGATCCCTTGGTTCTGATCTCCTAAAATCTGCAGCAGAAAAACCAGTCAAGCAGAGCTGGACTTTTCCACCGACAGGACAGTGAGATCATGAATTTGTGCTGCTTTAAGCTGCTAAATTTGTGGTGCTTGTTACGACAGCAATACAAGCATACCTCAGAGATGTTGCAGGTCAGTTCCAGGCCGCCACAATAAAGCAAGTTGCATTCTTTCTGCAGGTGGAGGGGCGGTGGGGGGGGGGTCTTGCGTTCACTTTGTAAGACACGCAACATCTGTGGAGCGTGATAAAGAGAGGAGCAGTAGAAAACAAACTGAAGCCTGTCTGCAGATACGTATGGGTAGTACAAGTGGGTACAGGTTTGTGAGCCTGACCCATCTATTACAAAGGTCTCCCCGGATTTTTCACCGAGGGGCTTGAGCAGCTGTTTGCCTCTATTGTCATTTGTGGTTACAAAATAGTGATTTTCCCAATTCGAGCTTTCCCTCTGCATTTGTTAGCTGTCATTCCCCAAAGAAGAGCCTGACCTTATCGATAATTTAGTTTCCCTAAAAATGTTTGTGTATGAAAAGCAGGATAAATGCCTGATTGTTAAACAATCAGTTCTGAAAATACTGAAATGAGAATACAAGGGAAAAGGCAGTCCTTTTCCTCATAGAACTTCCATCCTGTGGGGAAAAACAGGGTGTAAGCAAACCAATAATTCAATCTATAACAAAATATCGAATAGGGATGAGTGTTTTGAAGAGAACTGAAGTCGGGTGAAGGCCTGGAGTGTGACTAGGGGTTCGTTGTGGGGAGCAAGGCCATGGAAAGTGGTTCCCAGGAGGAGACCCTTCAGCCTGAGGGATGTGAGGCAGAAAACTGGGCCTGCACCAGCTCACACCCTCCGGGCAGGGCAGGGGGAAATGTGAGTGGAGTGCGAACACCCTGAGTGAGGGAGAGTCTTGATTGCAGCCACCCTGGACAGCAAGGGGCCAGTGCTCAGTGAGGGGTGAGCAAGAAGGGTGTCGGAGGTGAGAGTGAGTTTACAGCCAGGTGTGGGCTCACCCAGGGACTTGTAAGCCATGGAGAAGACGTGAGGCTTTATTCAAATCACGGTGGCAAGCATTGTAAGATTTTTAGTAAGGAGCATATAGTGTTCTGGCCACTATTGAAAACAATCCCCACAGATTACTCTGGGAGAGAAAACAATTTTCCATTTCTGTGCTATAGAAGTAGGTATTTTGCTGAGTTATGCTCAAAGCACTTTGCAAACAGTGAATTTTCATTCATTCACTTGATACATAAATATTGGACAACATGCTGTGAGCACCTTTTCCAGCTTTGGGCATAGAATGATGAATGAGACATCGCTCTAACCTGGTGGAATTTATAATCTAATACTTGAGTTTAGAAGTGAACAGATCGTTGTAAACAGTGTAGTAAGTTCTGTAAAAAGGGTAAACACTGGGGGACGTACGTGCCCATTGGGCAAACCACACAGCCCAGGCGGGGTGGGTGGGGAGGGAAGGAATGTGTGTTTACTTCAGCTGTGTTCTGAAAGCTGGGCTGTAGGCAGCTAAGGCTGCCAGGTGAAATGCAGGATGGCCAGTTATATTTGAGCTTCATAGAAACAATGCATACACTTCTTAATATGTCCCAAATGTTGCCTAGGGCATGTTTGTACTAAAAAAAATATTCGTTGTTTATCTGAAATTCAGATTTAACCGGGCACCCAGTATTCTTTATTTCCTAAAGCTAACCAGTCTCGGGGGTGGTCTTCTGGGGACCCACACGCAGGTGAACAGGCATGGAGCCCAGAGCTGGAGACTGCTGTGTTGAGGAAGTAGGTTAGAGCAGCGATTGGAACCTTTTTTCATCTCGTGGCACACAAACTAACTACTAAAAAGTATCTCATGTTTTTGCTTATCTGACAAAAAGCAGGTATAATTTTGATTCATTCACACTGGGTGGCTATTGTGTTGTCTGTTGTCACTTTTTTATGTGACAATCTAAGGGAGAGGAGGTCAGTGCCCCTGACTAAATAGTCAGATATTGCACACTTTAAAAGTTCTTGCAGCACACGGGTTGAAACTCACTGGGTTAGACCACGTTGGACGGGCCACACTGTGTCCTGCTGTCCGAATCCAGTCAATGGACAATCGGTGAAGGGACTCCAATACAGAAGTGACATGCTCAGATTTCAAGGTTAGAAGGAAACACAGCACTCTGGCTCTCCAAGTACCAGTGGTGAAGTGGGGGCTCTTTTCATAGCTTGATGACTGGAGGCATTAGAAATAGGTCACTTTTACGTACCAGCCTTGTAATTTATTGAACTTATTTTTAGTTTCTTTCATATTCCTCTGAGGAAGGGTTTATGCTCTTTCTCATTAGTGTGCACTAATGTTAATCCTCAACCAGCAGTAAAAATCTTGATGGGAAAAAATTTTCATGAGAAACAAAAACAGGGTTTGACAAGAGGAGATCTTCCCCAAGGAGCTCCCAGAATGTGTTCACAGGGTTGACTCACTGGCCCTCGCTGTCCATTACAGGGGGCGGACGGAGTGGGTGTCAGGAGCTTCATCTCTCAGGGGACTCCCTTCAGCCTCCAGCAAGGATCCCCAAGGGTTTCTCTGACAAGCAGGAGGCTGAGGCGCACGTGGGAGGCCAAGAGCAGAGCACTGGGAGGCCAAGGCCAGCTCTCTCCCGCTGGTGGGAAAAGACAGGCCTCAGCTCTTTGGCAACAGCCACATTCAAGGTTCAGCCTGACTTCGAAACTGATTTATGAGAGCTGGACGGAATTTCCTTGGAGATGAGAATGCAAAAGGGAATTGCTCATCAAACACAACGCCACAGGCCACAGTAATTCTGAAGCATGATTCCCTTCTAGTAATTTGTCATCTGTATTATCTTCCTGTCAGAATGTGTGGGCCTATTAAACTCATTTTTCTTAATCCAAATCTTGTTCTTTCTTCAACTCTTCTTCCTATTCTCCGTCACCTGCCTTAACCTCCCATTTCTTCCCTCTGTTTTTCAGAGGGTCAACCATCCATCCATTCATTAAATATTACTGAACATCTATGGTAAAGCCTGTTTTTGGCCTGGTTACTGAAGAATAAAAAGATGGATCAAAGAGTGTCTTTTTTTTAAGATATATTTATAATAGTCGGGGGAAGAGAGATAAAACAAATCAGTAGTATTTATCTCTTTTATTCTTTATTCTGTTACAGTCATCCCATTTTTTTCCCCTTTTGCCCCCTCCACCCAACCCACCCCTCTCCCCCACGGTCAGGCCTCTCTCCATTGTCCATGCCCATGAGTCATTCATGCACGTTCTCTGATGCATCCGTTTCCTTTCTTTCTATGATTCCCCTCTCCCTTCTCCCCTCCTGCAGCTACCAGTCTGTTCCATGTTTCCATGTCTCTGGTTCTGTTTTTCTTGTTTGTTGTGTTCATTAGATTCCAGTCATAAATGAGGTCATATGGTGTTTATCTTTTGCCAACTGGCTGGCTTATTTCACTTAACACAATAGTCTCCGGTTCTATTCATGCTGTCACAAAAGGCAGGAACTCCTTCTTTCTTTCTGGAGTGTAGTGTTCCATTGCCTAAGTGCACCACAGTTTTTTGATCTGCTCATCTACTGGTGGACACTTGGGCTGCTTCTAACACTTGGATATTGTAAATATCCAAGTATCCAATATCCCTATGAACATAGGGATACATAAGTTCTTTTGAACTGGTGTTTTCAGGATTCTTATGGTATATTCCCAACAGTGGAATCACTGGGTCAAGGGGCAGATCCACTTTTAATTTTTTGAGAAAAATCCCATACTGTTTTCCACTGTGGCTGCACCAGTCTGCATTCCCACCAGCAGTGCACTAGGGTTCTCTTTTCTCCACAATCTTTCCAGCACTTGTTGTTTGTTGATCTATTAATGATGGCCATTCTGAGAGGTGTGAGGTGATATCTTTTTATGGTTTTAATTTGCATCTCTCTGATGGCTAGTGATGCTGAGTATTTTTTCATATGTTATGGGACATCTGTATGTCCCCCTTGGAGAAGTGTCTGTTCAGGTCCTTTGCCTATTTTTTAATTGAGCTATTTGTCTTCCTGGTGTTGAGTCTTATGAGTTCTTTATATATTTTAGAAAGTAAACCCATGTCTAAGGTATCATTGGAAGTACATTCTCCTATACAGTCAGTTCTGTTTTCATCTTGATGATGGTTTTTTTAGCCATACAGAAGCTTTTTTATTTGGTGTAGTCCCATTTGTTTAGTTTTCCTTTATTTCCCTTTCCCTAGGAGATATATTGGCAAAAGTATTGCTACACGAGATGTCTAAAATTTTACTGCCTATAATTTCTGCTAGGACTTTTATGGTATATTGACTTATATTTAACTCCTTTATGCATTCTGAGTTTATTCTGGTGTATGATGTAAATTGGTGATTTAGTTTCATTTTTTTTACATGTGACAGTCCAGTTCTCCCAATGCCATTTATTGAAGAGACTATTTTTACTCCATTGTATGTTTATGCCAACTTTGTCAAATAATAACTGACCATAGAGACATGGGTTTATTTCTGAGTTCTCTATTCTGTGCCATTGATCTCTGTGTTATGCCAGCACCAGACTATTTTGATTCTAGTGACTTTGAGTATAGTGTAATATCAGGTATTGTGACCCTCCTTCTTTGTTTTTCTTTCTCAGGATTGCTCAGGCTATTCAGTGTCTAAAAGTTTTCGTATAAATACATGGAATATTTTTTCTAGATCTGTAAAATATGCCATTGGTATTTTAAAAGGGATTGCATTGAATTTATAGATTGCTTTGGGTAGTATGGACATTTTAATGATATTAATTCTTCCAATTCATGAACACGGAATATGCTTCCATTTTTTGTATCTTACTCAATTTCTTTGTTCAGTAGTTTGTAGTTTTATGAGTATAGGTTTTTTACATCCTTCATTAAATTTATTTTCCTAGGCACTTTATTTTTCTTGTTGCTATAGTAAATGGGATGTTTTCCTTAGTTTCTTTTTCTGTTAATTCATTGTTGGTGTACAAGAATGCCATCAATTTCTAAATATTGACTTTGTATCCTGCCACTTTGTCCAATTCAGTTATTAGGTTGAGTAGTTTTTTGGAGGGCACTATAGGGTTTTCTATGTATACTATCATGTCATCTTCAGATAATGACAATTTGACTTTCTCCTTTCCAATTTGAATGCCTTTTATTTATTTTTCTTGTCTACTTGCTGTGGTTAGAACTTCCAGTACTATGTTGAATAAGAGTGGTGAAAGTGGGCACGCTGATCATGTCCTGATCTTAAGGGAAATGCTTTTAGTTTTCGCCCATTGAGTACGATGTTGGCAGTAAGTCTCTCATATATGGCCTTTATTATGTTGAGGCATGCTCCCTCTATTCCCACTTTGTTGAGTACTTTTATCATAAATGGGTGCTGGATTTTATCTAATGCTTTTCAGCATCTATTGATATGACCATTTGATTTTTGTCTTTCATTTTGTTTATATGATACAGTATATTTTTTGATTTGCAAATATTGCACCATCCTTGCATTCCTGCAATAAATCCCACTCGATCATGGTGTATGATCTGTTTAGTGCATTGCTGGATCCAGATTGCCAATATTTTGTTGAGGATTTTAACATCTATGTTCATCAGAGATATTGGCCTGTAATTATATTTCTTTGCTGTGTCTTTACCTGGTTTTGGAATTATGATAATACTAATCTTATAAAAAAAGTTTGGAACTCTTTCCTCTTCTTGAATTTTTTTGAATAGTTTGAGAAACATAAGGGTTAGTTCTTCTTTGAGTGCTTGGTAAAATTCACCTGTGCAGCCATCTGGTCCACAGCTTTTGTGTGCAGGGAGTTTTTTGATTACTGCTTCAGGTTCGCTAGTTGTTACCACTCTGCTCAGGATTTTTGCTTTTTCTTGATTCAGTTTTGGGAGATTGTATGTTTCCAGAAATGTGTCCATTTTCCCTAGGTTGTCCATTTCATAGTAATTTCTTACAATCCTTTGTTATCAGTTGTTACTTCTCGTCTTTTGTTCCTGATTTTATTTATTTGGGTCCTATCTCTTTTTTTTGCTTGATAAGTCTGGTTAAAGGTTTGTCAGTTCTGTTTATCTTTTTAAAGAACCAGCTCCTGGATTCATTGATTCTTATTATTGTAAAGAGACATGGAGACAACCAAAATGTCCTTTGATAGAGTATCGGATAAAGAAGAGGTGGTAAATATATTCAGTGGAATGCTACTCATCCATAAGCAAAGATGAAATCCTGCCATTTGCAACAATATAGATGGATCTTGATAATAGTATGGTAAGCAAAATAAAGCCATCAGACACAGCTAAGAACCTCATGATTTCACTCCTATGTGGGATATAGAACTGAAACTCATACGCACAGACAGACAACAGCATGGTGGTTACCAGAGGGAG